>CATIWQ010210576.1:0-40349 GCA_949673415.1 Euphorbia schlechtendalii
GGACATAACCCAACACATATATGGAGGACAAGTATTCAGATCTTTCAACACATGCATTGTTCAATGCTTTCTCTGCTCTGAAGGGAAGTAAAGACAACTCTCCATTGCATAGATATCATGATGATGCAAAGGTATATGCTCTTTAATACATTATATGCTATGCATTTGCATTTCTGGCAGCATTGCAGTGTTGAGTTATGATTGCATGGAAGATCACATGTTCTTAGTTACTTGTAATAAAGCCCTTGGCTCTGAAACAGATATGGGCTCCAACAAATCTACGAGGAGCAGAGAAACTTCCGCCAGATATAGTAGTCCCTGACTCTCATTTCTACCTCCATCGATTGACGAGGTGCTCAACTCTCACTATCACTTGATTTTGAAAATATGCAATTGTTTTAGGTATTAATGAAGGTACTATGGTTTATTTCCTCACAGTCAATTAGGTTACTTTAAGTTGGGTGTGTACCTGGTTTTTCAGGAGAATTGAAACATAAAATAGTTCCTACAAGTAAGCAACATAATATTTCTTGAAACTATCTTTCGTTGCTTTCCAGATCCCATTTACAGGCCTTTTTTTTTAATTTTTTGTTTTAAGTTGAGGTTTAGAAGAGACGGAATTGGTTGAAATTGTACAAAGAAAGTTTGAAATGCATGCGAGGTAGCACTTAGCACAAGTGGATACCAACTCTGTGCTTATACAAGTCTCTTTAAAATAGGGTGTATGAAAATTATCAATGTTGCAACTGGCTTGCTAATTTAGAACCTTTTCTCTCCTTTTGCCTGCTATCCCGTTTAAAGAACACTATATACCATGCTGTTTTTTTTTCAAATTTTAGTTTATCACGTTGTCATGATGCTGATATTTTTTTTCTTTTACTTGAATATTTTATTAATTGAGGTGGCGTTTGCAGGACTTATCCATCAAACAAAAGTACCTAGTTACTTTTACCGTGGGTTACAATAAAAAAGATAACATTGATGCAGCAATTAGGAAGGTTTATTTTTCATCCCCCTCTCTCTTTCTCTCTCTCTCTCTCTCTCAATTCTGCCCGTGCATTTTGTGATGTGAAATATTCACGTGTAGTTCTCAGATAACTTTGCAATTGTATTATTTCACTATGATGGCTGGACGACTGAATGGAACGAGTTTGAGTGGTCGAAGCGAGCTATCCATGTGAGCTTTCAGAAGCAAACTAAGTGGTCAGATTTTAACTCCTGTTCTGAATTCAAATAAACCTCAGCAGATTGCAAGTTGTGTTCTTTTCCTCACTAGCTTCCCGAACAAATTTCAAGGTGGTATGCAAAACGTTTTCTACATCCTGGCATGTTGCGCCCTACGAGTACATTTTCATGTGGGATGAAGATCTTGGGGTGGACAATTTTGATGGAGAAGAGTAAGTTTGGATAGAGTCTTTCGTTGGTTCCTTCTGCTTGAATTTAGAATGCTTTTTCTGGTTCAGAGACATACGGTTGGAGATTTCACAGCCTGGTTTAGATCCAGAGCGAGGAACAACATGGGCAATGACAAAAAGGAGAGATGACACCAGTGCACAAGTATAAAACAGTAATCTTTATTCAGTAATTACTTGATAGCAATGTTTGTGCTTCTTTCTTATAGTGTTATTGCGCAGGGAAACTGAGGAGAAGCCTGGTTGGTGCAGTGACCCAGACTTGCCACCTTGTGCAGCGTAAGAAAAGCTTTTCTTTAATACCAATTTTATGAATGGGATCTCAATGACCTTACTCTAAAATTCAAATGAGCAGATTTGGGGAGATAATGGCAACTGTGTTTTCTCGGTGGCATATGATTCAGGTATTCAAAGACAGTCTTAGCTTTGGGTGGGTATAATAGCGATTCCAAACTTGTTGTGCTTTCACAGAATGACTTGGTTCATGGATGGGGTTTAGATTTCGCAATGAGGAAACGTGTTGAGGTCAGTAACCATTTGTTTCCTTAAAGTCAGAACTTCGCGGTGTTCATCTCAATCATTTATTCTTTTTTCAGCCTGCACACGAGAAAATCGGAGTTGTAGATGCTCAATGGGATTGTTCATCATCGCTCGGGAACCAGGTCTAACTCAAGCTGTTTCTAGTTCTAACAGCTGCCATTGTCATTTTTTGTTACATTTATGTCATATATAGATTGTATATCAATAACTTGAAGTATTAAGCTCAAGTTGACATGCAGTTTTGCGAATTGGACAGGGCAAAGCGGAAAATAATTCACCATTTAAGTCATCGTTCTTTTTCGCTTGTAATAACGTGTTTATTTATTAAAAAAACTTGCTTGTTGCTCAGCTCAAATTATTTCTATGTTAGGGACAGAAATTAATTAATTTCAGACTAGATAAACTTTATTTAATTTCATAAATATACACGAAAACAAATAAATAATAATTTTTAATGAAGCATAGTTAAGCAGAAATTGAGAGAATTGGTTAACAAATAACAAAAATAATTTGCAAAGGTTTTGATCAACAATTTGGGCTAACTACATAATTGTTTAAGTATTTACAGAAATATAGCAATTTTACAAATTTACGATTGTTCCAAACTTATTTATAGAGTCTATTGGAAATATGTTAAAAATATATTAGACATGTAACAAATTTATTAAAAACCTAGTATATTGTTTATATGTCTTGTACATGATTTTTAGTAGGATTTTAGTAGATTGTTTTTTTTCAAATATTATGCATTTCCGTTCAAATTTGTTAGAAATCTATTAGAAACCTAGTAAAATACTTTACACATTAAAAATCATGTTGGAATGCATAATGTAAAAAATATGTTAAAATTGAATAGAGAGTTCAAAAGAATTAATTCATCTGTTCATCTTCTTTTCCGCGATAAAATCATGTTAATTTTAATGGTACCAAACAAAATCATAATAAAAGGAAGAACAAGATGAAATTGCAAGAAGATAAGCAACGACTGGAGGAGCAGCGTATGTTGATACAGAGATTGAAGGAGAAGCGACGGTAAAAGGAGGAGCAGCGTATATTGACACAGAGATTGAAGGAGGAGCGACGGTAAAAGGAGGAGCGACGACGATAAGGAGGATGAGGAGATGTGATTGGAAGAGGAAGGAAGTCATCAACGAAGGTCGAAGAAGAAAATCGAACGGTAGTAGATTTGAGGTGATAAACGTATGGAACAATGACTGGAGAAGCAAAGCCGATGAGTGGTGGAGAAGCGAGCAGCGACGATAAAAGTAGGAGTAGGATAGGAGAAGGAGATGCAATTGAAAAAGGAAGGAAATCATGGACGAAAGCAGAAGAAGAAGATCAAACGAAAATGAAAGTAGATCCGAGATGATGAACATGATATTATATTCAAATTTGATGGTTGGTTTATGCATTTAAAAATCTTTAAAATGACTAATACTGAATTGAGTAAATATAAATCGTAAACATTTCATCAAAACTAGAGTTTTGGTAAATACTCCAACATTTCACTATTGGGCCTTGAGTGACTAATGGATATAAACATAAAACTAGAGTTGACACGTGGCGACGATGTATCTAATATCGTACCATAACAGTCAACGTGGTAATTACGATTGAGTTTTATAAATTTGATTGCGTGAAATTCCATCAATTAATTTTTTAAGGGTGTGTTTGGAAACAAATCACATAAGAAAATGAAAAGAATTGAATTGAATTCATTCAAAAGAATTCAATAGAAATGATTTCTCAAACAAATTCCTTTATTTGGAAACTTCATTTGTATTAAAGAACTCAAATGATTGTTAATTAATATATTTAACATTTTTTCGAAATAATTTACATAAATATTTTGACTCGTTTAATTAAAAATATATGAGAAGGTTAAAATGATAAAAATAATATTCAAATATATAACTTGAACGAATTCTTTTGAAATCTTGCAAGTTTTTACAAGTTTTTGCATGATTTGAATTCTATCAATATTTGTTTATTCCAAGCAAAGTAATTTGACAAAATGAATTCAATTCAAATGAATTGTTTCAAAATAGATGATTCCAAGCACACGCTAGCTATAAAATTAAAACAAAATCGTTAAACCTGGCTGCCATTGATATTTTCTTGAAAAGGAAACAAAACCCCATCCCTTCCTTTGAGAACCAACTTTCCATCAAATTTGAGGACAAAGAAGATCCAAGTGCAGCTTCAGCAAGCCAAACTCGAGCTTGCATAACCATGGTTTACATATTCGAATCTTGATAAGTAAGAGACGATGTCGTCGTCGCCGGACATGCAGGGAATTATGGAGAACTCTAGAGAACTTGATCGGTTAAGGAAAGAACAAGAGGAAGTGCTTTCGGAGATCAATAAGATGCACAAGAAACTCCAAGCTTGTGATTCTCTCAACTTCACTTATTTTTAGCAATTTTTTTTGTGATCTAATTTTACTCTTAGGTCAAGGGATTTTCGTCAGGGTTTCCGAATCTGACATTTTTTTGTGATATATGGATGGTTTTTTTGGTGTTTATCTTAAGTTTGCAGTTATTTGAATTTTACAATTTCGTTTCGTACAAGTTTAGGATGTACAGATTGTTTCTGCTTATATCCTTTATAATCCATATAGGGATTTGTCTAACTTGTAAAAATACATGTAACCGAGTTATTTGTCAGAAGCTGATCAAAATTAGTTTCACGTGAATTGCTAATTGTGGACCCAGTTTGCTAACACTAGCTGATAATATACCCAACTTATTTTTTCTTTTTTGGCTTGATTTATAGTTAACATGAAGATATTTCTCTATTACAAGTTGAAATTAGCTGATATGAACGAACGGAAGTTTCTAATTTGGCTCTATATAGCTCTCCTCGATCATTGGCCTGCAATTGGATTTAAGAGTGAATTCATGGTTTTACTATGCGTTTGATAGGATTGGAGTAGCAGAGATGGATATGCCTAAATGCAATGCGTTCTCTTAGATGCTTTGTTTCATGAACATCATATTGATATCTGCCTAACTGTTAATGTAATGAGATCACAATAAATATATGCTTGGTTTGATATTCTGGGCATGAAAGGTATCACACTCTTCAGAGAATTATTCATGAGTTTTGAGATTATATGAGTAACAGCTGACAAATATGTACATATACAAGTCCTTTTTGTGCTTGAGAAATATATGACATGAACTTATTTCGTTGCTGGATAGTTCTAGCTTTATTTCTGACGTCTATATTTGAATGCTCAATCAGGTGATGTTTCTTGGTGACAATAAGAAAAATCTGATCTTTTAGAAAAAGAACGATCTGCTTTTGTATGCATTCAAGATTTTTATATTTTTAGGTTTACTTAAATCAATTCTTTTTTTAGTTTATTTATTCTAGCTTAGGTGGAAGGCTCTTGGATTCCTATTGATTGATTATTGACTTTTTGTTTGTAATTGCAGCTCCTGAGATCGTTGAGAAGCCTGGTGATACTTCCTTGTCGAAGCTCAAAAGTTTATACACACAGGCCAGGGATCTTTCAGAAAGTGAATACAAGTATTCTCATAACTACCTTTCTTTATCTAAGAGCCCACATAGCTTTACTTTCCTTCTCTTTTCTGAATTTTTAATGATATGGCTTACTTATTGACCTTCCGTTCTTGCTTGAATGATATATAGACATATAGTTACGTTATGGTTGCGTTACACATACGTTGTACAATTTAAATGTGGTGCTACAGTTATATTTAGCTTATAGTTTTGGTATGTGATTTCAGTGTTTCGCATCAGCTCTTAAATAAACTGGACGCTCTTCTTCCTTCTGGGCCACAAGGGCAACAGCGGAGAAGGATGGGTATGGGCTACTAACTCTAATTTTGACATACATTTCACTTGTAGATATTTTGTATTTTTCTTATTTGTCTTTAGCCTTTCCATAAAACAATTCCTCATTTTATCCTGGACCCTAGAGTCAAATGGAAATAATTCGTCACTTCTGCCTTCAGAGATGACATCGCATCTGCATTAATTGCTATTTAAACTAGTGAACTCTTTTACCCGATAAACTGCATCCTACACCCTAGAGTCTATGTTAAAATTATTCATATTCTTCAGGCAACTAATTACCGATTCAATCTGTCAATAGATGAATCAGATATTCCAGATGCAAATGCTCATTGTAGAACTCCTTTACAACAAACATGATTAAATAAAGAAAAATAAATGGGAGGGGTGTTTCACTAGATGCGAGAAAGAGAGGCTGTTTAAAATTTCAACTTTTCTATTAGCTGATCCATCAAGGAGAGATTTCTTTCCAATCAGGCAAGGGTATGGGTTGTAATATGAACTCCTATTCATTAATAAGCTATAAACTTGCTGAACGAAGCCAAGCTCTACTTGACATCTTTCTTAAAAATTTAACTGGGTTTTGGTGAATAAGAAAGTGCTTGTGAGACATTTAGATTACTAGGCAAGAATATTGAGGACAGAAACTAGACTTGGTAATTTGGGGCCAAAGCTTGAATAGTTCTTTTGTACCAAAATAGATTGAATTTACTTCACATGTTAGGTTTTAATGAGATTTTCCTACTTAATATTCATGGGACCATGTTATATTCTTTGCAGATGGCAGTGAACAGAAAAGAAAGAGAATGAAGTCTGAGTCAGAGATCTCAAGACTTTCTACTCAAATGAGAAATCAACTCGAGGCATATGCTAGTCTAAAAGGCGAACAGGTAAAGTGCATTTTTAGCATTGCTAGGTCCATGCTTGTTTGTTACATTTTGCTTAAAATGAAACGTTTCCTTGCATTTGCATCTTATTTGTTTCCGTTTTTTATTCTTCGGCACTGAGGGATTCAACTTGTTGTTCAGGTTGCAGCAAGGGTCACAGGTAATAATGCTGAGAAAGATGAGTGGTTTGTCGTGAAAGTAATGCAATTTGATCGGGAAACAAAGGAGTAAGTATAATTTACATTCTGTGCTTCTGTTGTTTGTTTGGTTAACCGCTTTTTTTTTGGATTATGGAACTACTTCACAAGGCTTCTTTGGCCATTGATCGCATGTGTACTGCTCATTGTTTCATATTTTCTTAGCTTGCTCGATGCATAAATGTTTTGACTATAGTTATTGTGCTATCATAATGTTAATGCATTAGATGTTTCCATGTCTTATTGTTTTAATCATACAGTGGAATGCTGGGCTAGAAAAACATTAATCAACGCAATGTGTGGGTTTAAAATAGTTAAGTCAATAACACATAAACTACATTTTTTTAATCATAAAGCAGAATACTGGGCATGAAATGCTGAGAAGTGTAGCGTGTATTGTTTTTGTTACATTGGCGATTTCCAAATATAGTCAAGCGCATTATAATAGTACACTCAAACACTATGATTTCTAACTTTGCATCTGGTAGACATTGAGCAAAATAATATGTATCGGAAATCTGATTGTTTGAATAGTTTTAAAATAGAAAAATTGACCAAAGAAGAAAAGAAGAATAGAATCTCAAACTGAGGAGTTTGAACAGTGTAAGATTTGGCAAATATATTAAGTTTCATCAATTCTGTGGGCTAACTGGTTCATGGAGGTTTATATATATTCTGTTAGCTGGCTCATGTTATCCTTAGTTTCAAGGTTTAATAAAGTTGTCAATGCTTTGCAGATTTGAAGTACTTGATGAGGAACCAGGCGATGATGAAGAAGGTAGCGGCCAAAAGTAAGTTTTTAAGGACATCAACATGATTATTGATTGATCTTCTTTGACAAAAGGGTTGTTAATTTCTGTGTTTGTTACCTTCAGAAAGTACAAGCTTCCTGCGTCGTGCATTATACCTTTCCCAAAGAAGAACGATCTTTCTAGTGTTCCTGATTTTCCTGTTGGGAGACATGTTTTGGCCGTTTATCCTGGAACAACAGCACTCTACAAGGCTACTGTTGTTAGTCCTCCACGAAAGGTAATCAACTTATATTTTCCACTAATTGACAAGTTTGTGACGCAAATAAGGGCTAACTGTTTATTTTGTTGTGGATATATCATGGGATGCCTCCAACCATTTCTGTGTATTTCCAGAAGAAGACTGACGAGTAAGTATGAGTAATATCCCTCTATCATTTGTGTATTTTGTTTGTGTAATAAAAACCATATTTTATTGGCCATGTAACGAAGATGCTTGATTATACAGAGTCGGTTTTCGTGGCTTACTTTTTTTTTTGTTGTTGTTTTGATTGAGCAGGTATTTGCTAGAATTTGATGATGACGAGGAAGAAGATGGAGACTTGCCTCAGCGTGCAGTGCCTTTCTACAATGTGGTTGCCTTGCCAGAAAACCACCGGCAATGAGTCACTGTTAAGAGGAATCTGTATGTTTGTATGTATATTCATAGCCAAAGCCAGAAGAGCTTTATGTGTAAGCCCAACTTTGACCATGGACATGCTTTATTTATTTGGTGACCAAAACCCCTTTGACTATTTGAGTTGTAGTAGACATACCGTCTCTACTTCATAGTACTGGTTTCTTCTATTCTAAGTTGTAATTTGTATGTACAAGTGATACAATCCTTCTCGCATTAGAGATCAGTCGACGAAGAGAGAGACGGGATAGTCAATTTGTTGGTTATTGTTTGTGCAAAATTATAAATAAAGATGCCAACTTGGAAATTTGGTTATTTATCTATTAGTAGTGAGCTCAATATTTAAGAAATAAATCTCTTTTTTTATATTTTGTTGTTAAAATTACAAACGCATCGAATTAATTTCATTGAATAAGAGAAAAAAAAAGGAAAGCAGAGAAGGCATATAGAATCTTATACATAATTCTTACCATTTTGGATAATGAAAAAATTTAATACAAAATATATAAGAGAAAAATTAATTATCAAACTTTCTCTTTTTTAGTTACGCCATAAAAGTGGAATATTTTAGAGAAAGTAAATTAACTGTGAGAAGAGTTTTATTTTGTTTGCAGTGATTTTTGTTTTATAATGTAGTGATAAATCATCTTAGCAAGGAAGATAGAGCTAGGCTGATAAATGTTTGTTTGAAATGAAAATGGCCGGGTTATGAGTTAAGAGTGCAATGTTGTTGACAAGTAAACATACACCGTGAATTAAACTTTTAACAGTTTGATTTGTAGGCCTTGTGAAATCTGGAAACATAGATGGTGCTCGAGGGAAATGGAGAATAAAAATTGGGATTGTATTTTAATGGTTGGCGAGCACGCTCTCTTCTTAGAGCAGTGTCTCTCTATTCCGCAAATTATATTGACACATAGGAAGAAATAGACAGTCAATTTGAAAACTTGTCTGGAGGAATCTGGGGATATCTTGGATGTTTCTAAAGTCGCAATACACTTTCAGATTGAAACTTATTTGATCGGTTCACCAAACTTTCAATCGCATAAAATCAGAAATTGTTAAGAACGAGAATTTATTTTTGCTGTGAAAAAACAACCGAATTTTTCTTTGTTATTGCCAATTTCGTTTTTAGTGAAATAAATAACCAAGATGTCAATAGATATGTTGTTTCGGGTCGCAGTCATGTTTAAAAGACATGTTTTTCGGGTTTCAGTTGTATCCAACAGACATACTGTTTAGGTCCAAAAATTCATTTTTTTTATGAATTTTTCAAATGATACGTATGTTCAGGAATAAAAAATATTCTATTCCACAAATTATCTTGACCCCAGCCCGGAGCACTGCCCTAGAACCCCGCCAAAGGTTGCCGCCTCTTGAACCCGAACAAGTGTGTATTTCGCACTCTCCCGACTTGTTCGAAGAAAAGTCACGATCGCATTGATCAAATTAGTCGATCCAATTACATTAAAATACTAACATTGTCTACAGAGCCGGTCTTATAACTTTTGAGGCCCTAAGCTAAAATATGAAAATAATGACATGATTAAGAGATTAGTGCTACTATATTTAGGCATAAAATTTATAAATAAAATTCAGTTAATGAATAAAAATTACATAATTGAGGATAAATAAACTCAATTTTTTCCAACTGGATATTGTGGTTTACAAAAATATTATTTTTATGATTTTACCTAATTAGTTAGGGAATTAATAATGTAGAGTTTTTTTTTTTTGATAAAAAAAGAAAAATATAGTATTAAATTATGAAGAGTAATAACATAGAGGTTCTTAATTTTGTGAGGCTCTGGGCAACCGCTTAAATGGCTTCCACTTTAAGGACGGCTCTGATTGTCTAACCCAACTTTCTTATAGGATGTGACACCTATGTGTCATCATTAATGGTAAACAATGTTTATTTGATTGTCGAGGTGTAAACAACCAAATACACATTGCCTATAATAAAAAACTATTTAAAATGAAATATACAATCCATTATTTTTATTATTTATTTTTAAAATTATTGCCACGTTATCAATTCCACGTGCCATCGAGACTTAGAATTTGCAAGCCGCTAAAGATGCTTTTTAGGTGCTGAAAGTGAACTTGTTACCTAGCCAGGCGGGCAACTGCCATCATGTATGAAGAATTTTGTCCTTACTCCCTTATCTTGCATATACATTGTATTGTTTCAATGCGGTGCAATAATTATAACAAGAAAAGTAACGGATGTGTTGGACAAGAAACAAGTGATTGACAATTACAAAGAAAACTAGCATAACTGCAATACTTACCGTTTTGTTTTATTCCAGGGTTTCTCTTAATTTTCTTTGTATTTATACTTACAAGGGAAAAAAGGAAAAGTAGAAAATTGATCTAAACTAGAAAATTGATGCAACCAATAATTTAGTAAATATTTATGTTATGTCTAATAATACGACGAAGTGGTATAAAAAAACAGGGGTATAAAATTGAATTGAATAACTACTAATTAGTAAATGCTAAATAAGATTTTAATTCTGCCATAAATAATCGAAATGTCAGTTATCCTGTAGAGGTTGGATTTCATTTCGTTCAATTCAAACAAACCAAACTAAATAAATATAAAAATCTTCGAGGATATAGAAAAACCCACACCGCCGTCTCTTCCCAGTTCTTTTTAATATCTTCATCTTCGTAATCCGGCAACCAACCTTACTCAACCGTTCTTCAATTCACCGGCAAGAGAATCACTTAACCTGCTTTCCGTCCAGATAAACGGTGGAGGATTTCGACGGTCTCCACCAACGATCTTCTGACAGAAGTTCCAGCCTACAGCGCCGGCTATTCGGTGGCCGGCCAAATTTTCAGCAATGGTAAAACTTTAAACTTGCATCGCTGGTTTGGTTATATGAATTCTTGACGCTAATAGCTCAACGTAAATGTTACAGAAAATAATTTTCAAAATTCATTTAATATACAAAATAGTTGACACATATTGACTTGAAATTTATTCTAATAATGTTAAACATGAAATAATAGTTACTATACCGTAAGAATAGTTCTAGCTGGGAATTTGCAAAATTAGGTACATTTTAAGAAATATTAAGAACACAAATCTTCCTTCCTTAAAAAAAACGAACAAAAATTTTCTTTATTTTGAACAGTTTGAAATGGAAACGGCGTGATTTTTATTAATATTTGCGTAATGTCAATTTTCAAGTAGAAACAAATTACTTAATTTAGACCTAAAATGAAGAAAACAATTTTCAAAATTTATTTAATAATTAATAATAATATTTTGGATAGTTGACACATATTGACTTGAAATTTAATAATAATAAACATGAAATAATAGTTAATATACCGTAACAATTACTTCTAACAGGGAATATGCATTAGTATCATTTTAAGAAACAGGGTGAATTTAAAAAACAGGTTTTGTATTTCACTTATTTTTGACAAATGTTTTAAAGAATTTTTTTTAAAACATGTTTTATGATTTTTAACCTTTAGCCAAAAAAGAAGAAAAAAATATTTTTTTAATTAACATTCATATCATTTAATCATATTTTTCAAGAATTATACGTTAAAATTTGAGTGATTTTTGAAAAAATTTTATTTTATAATGATTTTTTTAAAGTTGCCATCACATTTAAATTTAAAAAATCTGTTTTTTTAAAAAGAATTTTAAATTTTATTATTACGGTGTATTGTATTTTTATTCATTAAGCTTCTAAAATTTAATTTAAAATTGATAAGATTACTTTCTTTACATGTAATTTAAAATTGAAAATGCTTTTAAAAATGAATAAAATCACAATACACATTTTAATTTACCCTGGGATATATTAAGAACACAAATCTTCTTTATTTGAACAGTTTGAAATAGAAACGGTGTGATTTTTGTATGAACTGAGATCAAATTATATTTGTGTAATATTAATTTCCAAGTCCAAACAAATTGCTTAATTTAGAACAAAATCCTCATTAATAATACTGGTTTAAATCCTATTATTTATTATGATCGAAAAATCCTAGTAATTATTGAAATAAATATATTCTGTGGAATCATGAAAATCTGAATCTGGAAATTGGTAAAGTTGGATGGTTGATATTACTTTGCCAAACAATTTAAGCATAATCAATTGATTCGAATGAACTGTTATGGTGCAGGTGATTGATTCAATATAAGTAACGCCATAAGCTCTCGTCTTCATGGCTCCTCGATCTGTCAAAAGATTACCTCACCGGCTTTTCTTTACGGTTCTTCTACTGCTACTGTTTCCCACTGTTTTGATCGGAATCTTCTCACATGCTCAGCATATTACTTACTTACTGCGGCCGCTTTGGGACCATCCTCCTTCTCCGTTCCACCGTATTCCTCATTTTTATGCTGAAAATGTTTCTATGGACCGTCTCTGCCGCCTCCACGGCTGGTCTCTCCGCGCCCAACCTCGCCGTATCTACGACGCCATTATTTTCAGCAACGAGCTTGATATTCTCGAAATCAGATGGCATGAACTTCATCCCTACATCACCAAGTTCATTATTCTAGAATCAAACACTACTTTCACCGGTATTCCGAAACCTCTCTACTTCGCATCCAATCGGAACCGATTCGCCTTCGCCGGCGATAAAGTTGTCTACGATGTCTTCTCCAGCCCTACTGCTAACCGCGGATCGAAAAGTGATCCTTTTGTAGTTGAGGCGCAGCAGCGTGTTGCTATGAATGGATTACTCCGCCGTGCCGGAATTTCTGACGGAGATTTACTTTTAATGGCTGATACTGATGAAATTCCGAGCCCTCACACACTGAAGTTGCTTCAGTGGTGCGATGGAATACCGCCGGTCATGCATCTGGAGTTGAAACACTACATGTACTCCTTTGAGTATCCTGTAGATTACAGTAGTTGGCGAGCAACGGTTCATGATTATAATCCTGGGACTAAATACCGGCATTCACGGCAGAGTAATCTTATATTTACCGACGCCGGATGGCACTGCAGCTTCTGTTTCCGGCGAATTAAGGATTTTGTGTTTAAGATGACTGCTTACAGTCACGCAGACAGAGTAAAAAAGAAAGATTTTCTTCATAGTTCTAGAATTCAGAAAATCATTTGCAATGGAGATGATCTGTTTGATATGTTGCCCGAGGAGTACACTTTTCATGAATTGATTAAGAAGATGGGAGCAATTCCCCGTTCCTCTTCTGCTGTTCATCTTCCTGCATATGTGGTGGAGAATGCAGATAAGTTTAGGTTTCTTCTTCCTGGCGGCTGTTTGCGATCGCCGGAGTAAAGTTTCCCGGCCGTTAGGGCCCACATAAGGGGTAATTAAGATTTATGTCCATTAATTGGGCCGTACATTGATTGCTATAGGCTTTTTGTACTAATTAGGTGAAACAGAAGTCGGAAGGATGCTTAATAGAGACCAAGTATATGCTTAAACTAATTATGCCTATACACCGTCTTTTTCTTGCATTTAACTGTGTATTTTTGGACTGCAATTTAGCCTTGTCATTATATAACTAAATGAATTCTAATTGTGAAGTTTAATGCTTTTTTTATAAGAGCAAAGATATGTGCAAGTGTTATGGTAGATAGAGAATATTGTGGGTATTTGTGTATTGAAATCTGAAACAATATAAAATATAGTTTATTGTCAAGTAGCTTTCAGCTTTTCACATGTGGTGTTAATAATTTTATTTGAATTTTATACAAATATATGATATTTTGTTGACTTTTAGAGGTTGTGCTTGTTTTGGGAATGTGGTTGCTTTTAAACCTAAGCAACAACGCATATCAAAGTTAAAATATGTGACTTTTGAGAGAAATTATAGTTATTGCTTTGATTAAGAAAGAATCACATGGGAGTACAATTGCGTTGCAAATTTTGAAACACATAGGCTGTTCATTCTACTAATAAATCCATCTTTTCGATCTGTGAACACCACTTACTACCTATAACAAGCATGCGTGATTGGAATGAGAGGATCGACCAAAGAACCATTATGCGTATGATCAGCAACCCATCGGTTTGCAGCTTGAGTGTAGTGCAGACCATCCCAACTTACAAACATCGACGCGTCTTTACAGGGTGCGCCGTAAACTTCAGTTTTGTTCACCATTCCCTTACAACCACACCATATATGGTCAGACTTAACATGGTAACCACAGCAAACCTTCAGCGGATCAGCTACTCCTGCAAATATCAGTAAAAAGTAAAAACCATACATAATTCATACCATTATCGTTTCAACCAAGGCATTGCATAGTGTCCTGAAGCCTTATTAGTTTACCTGAAGTCTTTGCTTTGCTGATAAGTTGATACTTAGCAGTATATATGTCGACATAAGTAATTGCAGCTTCGGCAAGTTCTGTCCTTAGTTTAATGATTCTATCCTTAAGCTTGCTGTTGAATTCTGCAGCCATCTGATTCTGAGCCTTCACACAGCCATGTTCGTCAAGATCGAGATGAGGCGGTTTGGTGATGTAAAACTGATTCATTGGCAAGCAACCGATTGGACCCGTGTTGTGTACCCAAAACGCCCTCCCGCCTTCTTTATATACATTCTGAATCATAATCATGTTTTAGCAGTAAGTAACCAGCAGTCATCAGTGAAGCAACAACATTTGAAAAAAATTTGAAGGAAAATTTATATGATGGTGAATTGTACAATTAGTGTTAGTACTTACTTGGATTGCTGTAGCTAACTGGTTTACGATGTCTGGCATTGCGGCTCGAAGCTGGTCAAAACTCATCTTTCTGAACCCAACAGAAAGATCGTTTTGGCCAATATCAAAAGTATAAAGAGCCTTTGCAAATTCGTTGGGTCTAGGGAGTTTTTCTGACTCTGAAGTATTCTTCACTAAACACGTAAAGGGTTATGAAAAACAAGCAATTTTACAACTTTTGGATAAAAGATAAAAACAGAAACAAAATCAAACCTTGATGGTAAAGCTGTGTAGTCCTTGATTTAAATTGCTGAAACTGAGCAATCTGCATATCAAGAGAAAAAAGGCAAATCCCAAACTCGAATATGGTTTCATTCTGCCTTCTAATAGTAGATCCAGCAGTACCAAAATTGGCTCCATGTCTATAATTAGTTCCAATTGAATCAAGGTAAGCACTCAAATATGGCAACTTGAACTTCTCAGCTGCAGTACAAAGAACATTACTGTCCATTCCTCACAAATAGAACAAAAAGTAGAACAGAAACCTCACCGGTGAAATCTATGATAAGGCGGCCATCAGAACATCGACCAGCAGGTTTATGAAAGAAAGACTGGCCATAAGGAGTTGGAATAGGCTGAAAAGCAGCAGAAATGGCACCAGTGTCTGAATTAGAGTCTCCAAAGTTGTAAATAGCTGGAAACTCACACAACGGTAATGTAAAAGCTACAGCCTTTACACTCCAAACCCACAAAACTGATAACTCAATCCATTTCCTCATTGGCAATGTCAAAGTTGCAATCTTTTTTGCTCATTCATAGCTGGGAACTACATTTATTTTTATAGCATTCTGAGAAGAAGAGTGCCTGATAAGTTTTAGCTTCATTCAAAATTTTTTGTTTATTTATAAATATTATCTGCTCAGAGGTTTTAAACTATTCCCATTTCCAATTAATGTTTGGGGGTTTGATAGTGCCCGACATCGAGTAAAATTATAAAATATACTATAATTACTTCATTAGTACTACCATGTAATAACTTAAAAGTTTCAAACTTTTTATAAAACTGAAATTCTCTACACTTGAAACATCAACTTTACACATTTTAGATTTTACGAAAAAAAATTTCGGCTTTTTTTGCAATTTATAATAATTAGAATAAAGATAACATAAAGAATACTAATTCTTTTTTAAGAACAAAACAATTTTGACACTGTGGTTTAGTTGAGACTTGAGCCATAATTTCGGTGGAATAATTGCAAAACACTAGTGTTCCTTTATTGAAATTTCATTTTTTCAACTTTCTTTTGTCGATTCTATGATTCTATCTAAAATGTGTCTTATGTACGTTTCAGAAACTTCAATTATGAAGATTATACTTTTCCATAATTAGTCAATTGCGAATACTAAAATGCCCTTGCTTCAGCTGAAGATAGAAGGCAGGAAATTTTGAAAATAGTTGGTCACATTTTTACCAAATATGACCCCTTAGTATAAGATTACACGGCCATAAAATACTATTAAATTCTCGAGTGTCGAAAATTCTTCAGTACTTTTATATGTACCTGGTGTTTTAAAAGGTTCTATGCACTAGTTGGACGGTTAGAGCTTCCAGGGATCTAAGCGGGGGTTAATCGAGGATTAATCGGGACCTAAGCGGGGACTAGACGGATTAATATTTTAAATTATTTAATATTTATTAATGAAATAAAATGATAAATTTAACTAATACATAAATTTTTATATAATAAAATTAAAAATTCATGTAGCAACATTTATCTAGGTTTTAGCAATACATTTTTAAGCTTTGACGATATTTTTATAGATCTTGACAACACTTTTCTGATCTTTGGTGACATTTTTCTAAGTTTTAACGACACTTTCCACTTAGATCGACCGATTATATAAAATCGGGACGGTGTTCCAAAAATTCCCGCCTAAGCACCACCTAAACGACCTGACCCGCCTTTTAAAATAATGTATTTACCGTAATGTGCCACTAAATTATCCACTAACATTTTTTTAGAAAAAAGTAATCTATTTCATTTGTAAAAATATACGGAAACACCCACGAGGGCCACCACGTCTTACAAAACTAACAGAAGTAACAAAACTACCCCTCTTTTCTCTTCCATCTTTTCCTATTAATTCAGTATATTTATATACCCTTCATAAAAAAAAAAGATTTTTTTCACCCCCGTCTTGTTTTGTTATAATTTTCTTCTTCAAGCAAAGCTTGGTTGGAAGGGATCTTCGCACTCGCAAATTAGCAATAGTGAAAAAGCGATTTCAGAATCCATTTCAATTATGTGCAATCAAATTTCAATACATAAAAGTTAAGTGTTTTGAAAAAAAATTCATCAGATGGAGGTTTCAAATTTGATTTTGATAAATTCATCTAATCAGTACCATTTTCCATGAATACAAGACTGTCATGATTAACGAATTTTGTATTTTTTTACACATCATCATTAATTTGAAGTCTTTCGCGTGATTTTCAATTGTAAATCACTTTCTTCCATCAAATCGTTTGTTTTTGCTGCTATGATGATTTCGTCGGATTGTTGAAGTATTATGTTCATCGTTTCTTAGAGAAGGAAACCAAACTATGCAAGAGAAAACAAAAGAGTTGTAAACTTGTAATTAATTAAAAATTAAATATTGAAATAAAAAAACTCAATATCTCATCCATAACAATGGCAGGAAATGAAAATTGAAGGGAAATGGAAGGTTAAAATGGGAAGAAATTTGTAACCTTAGGGTACATTACAATACAATTAATGTAATATAGAATAATCCCTCGAGTATACATGGTAGCGATGAGAAAAATCACAATCAAATTATACAATTAAAACCCTGGTAATGTTTTCCTGTTTTAAACGGTGTTTTAAAAAGATTTAGGCATTAGTCGAACGTTTAAAATCTTCAGAAATCTAGGAATCTAGGCCAGATTTAGACACTAATCAACCGGGATTAAACGCTAAGCACATTTAGGTGATGATCCTTCAAATAGGGTTTAGACGGGTCTCAGAGGGTATTTTTAAAACAATCATTTTAATAGACTTAGATAGACAAAAACGATTGAGTAAACTACAAAAAAAATAATGAGGTCCGAGAAATTTCAATATACTATAAAATGATAAAAGCAAAATAAATGTTAAAAAAGCAAAATAGTTATGATTTTTTATTACTCTTTTCTCATTTTGTAAAATGTAAAAAAACCCCAAAGAAGGTTGTAGCAGGACATAGAAACTACGTCGTTTCAAGTATGTTTTGAAATCAAGACAAACACGATTCTGTCGCCTTCCATGTTGAAGGGTGAAGCAGAGAAGTAGCAGAATAACAGTGGCGATGGCGGAAGAAAAGGAGGGGAAGGAAGGCATCAACTTACTTGGATCTCCGTCCTTTACTCTGCTCGAAAATGGCAGGTTCAAGTGCGTTGAAACTGGCCATGAATTGCTTTCCAAGGACAAAGATTCTTACTCTCACAGCAAACGCTGCCGTTTAGGTCTCATCGACTTCGCTTTGTCCAGTTACAAGCCACCTCTCAACATGTTCAAGCAAGACCCTTCTTCCCGGTAACTTTTCTTGTATATTATTTGTGTTACTGGTTTAATTGATTGAATTTGAACACCGAAGGTATGTGATTGTTTCGATTGTGATGCGTTTGTTTCAGTTCAAAATTGATATGTAAGCTAACAGGGAATACTGTCAATAAGTCTGAGGAACACATATGGAAGCACATAAATGGCAAACGCTTCCTCAATAAATTAGGTTTTTTTTTCGTTTTTTTTGTTTCATTGTAATTGAATTGTTGTTCTCTGTGAGTTCATTTGTTCTTGTGTATTGAAATAAATGAAATTTATGAAAATGTTGTATGTAGAACAAAAGGAAACTGGGAATCTTGATGAGAAGGTAGAGGAAGCAAAATTGAGTATGAATGGTAAAGAGAATAAGAAAAAGAAGAAAAAGAAGCAGAAGGATGAAAAACTAGTTGAGGAAATTAGTTCTGATGTGAGGAATTGTTCTGATAAGGACAACGATCCTGATTCTGAAGAAGGTGAGTTCTGGATGCCACCTGTTGGAGAGCGGTGGGACTTTGATGATGGAGGAGATCGGTGGGGTTCTGATGAAGATTCTGGAGAGGAAAATGAGGAAGAAAATGGAGCAGGTTTGCTACTTTCATGCTTCCTGTAAACTGTGAATTAGAGATTGTATATTTCCTTGAATGTCATATGAAATGGCTGTTGTTGACTTATTGTTATCTGCTCCAATAACAAATGATTGTTTTTATGGAATGATAGACGATTATCATGATCACTTGAAACATAGATTATTTAGTTTGATAGTCGGAGGAATGAGTGTGCTTAGGTGTTCTAAATGCAAAAGTGGCAAATATGCACATTGATTTGCTGCAAAGCAATCTAATAGGTCTTACAAATATAACCTAATCAAAAAAGTTTTTGTTGAACTGGATTTTATTGTCTTCCATGCGATATGTTATTAGCAAATCTACAGCTGCTAGAGCTGTTCAAAGTGCAGTCTATTTTCTTTTCCTCCTATGCTATTTTTTGAATAAAGATAAATGTGATTGCTTATTCAAGACGACCGGTTATGTTAAATTGTGATGCGATGGTTGGATGGTCACGGAGAAATGAAAGATTATGTTTGTTGGTTATATATTTTTGCATTGACCAGAACCATTGAGATTTAAAGTGTCGCGAAAGAGATTTTGCAGTGTTCTATTAGATCCTATTATTTCCCTTTTTACAGTAATTGTTAAGCACTGTCTTCTCTAGAATGTGTTTTGTGTTTCTGCATTGTAGAAAATAAGCATGTTTTGACTTTTGGCACAATTGTTGTTGTCAGGTGGCGTTGCTGAAGAAAATGGATCAGAAGAGCTCTCAAACCGGTATATTGCCCTTTTGTAATGAATTCTTTGTTTTCTGGAATTGATTAGTTCATATTTCCTCTTACAACTTGTGTTAAACGTGTGCTGCTCTTTACTGTTACGTTTTTTTCACAGAAAAAGAACATCCATTGAAATGGGGCCTAACAGCATTGCGTTAAGAAAGAAGAAGAGCAAAAAGAATCGTAAATCTTGAACATGCTTAGAAATTGAAGTCTCCTGTTGAGAGAACAATTTACAGGCACCTTATCCCTTACAAAGGATGCTCGGATTGGTGAATGTTTGAGCTTAGATAATATTTGGTATTCACTGAATGTTATGGATCTTTGTTTTAATTTAATTTCTTTCTGAAAATTTTTTACTACAAGCATTATGTTCTTTTTTGTTCATTGTAGCATGTAGTATTTCCTTTGTCCAAATTGACAAAGCAATTTTTCTTGAATTTGATGTTAATTTTGTCACTTGCTCTGGTAGATTGCCTAAAATGTTATAGATTTGACATGAATTGCTGACTGGTGACTATTTCTCTTGATTTTTGACATAGGCAGATGGACTGTTCTGCTTCTTTTCTAACCATTTTCCAGTGTACATTTATTCGTTATGGGTTAAAATGGAAAAAAATAGTCGTTCTGTGTTGCTAGTCTTAGCTCCTCGTCTTAAGATTAGCTAGAGCTGCCGTAAATGAGTGGTTTGTGGCTGTCCATCCATCACTTGGTGGAGTTTTTGTAGGGCGTGTGAAGTATATCCTTCCCGATCGTTTAAAAGTATATCTCTTATTTCTCTTATTCATAGGCAGAAGGCGAGTGTTAAATAACAATATAAAGGAATATTGAATGATCAAAGCAAGGATGTTGTACAACAATTGACCGGAGTCCTCATCCAAAACAAATCAAAGTGATAATGTTACTAGTTGTTTCTATTCTATATCAACCTTCTAAGCAAATACAGAATCTTCGTAAATGAAAGGCAATGCAATGCCAGCCCTATAATTGGTTCCAAAATGGAAAAGATCTTTGTAATCATACTCGTATACTTTTCCCCCAGAATATGTTCTTCTAAACTGTAAATAGCATATAACTAGCAATGTTGATGGCAACAAATTGTGTGTTGCGGCACATCTTCTCAGACACATATTTTTTCCCTCAAGATCACAACAGAGTACAAGTCAATGCATGATGCATCCACGTACATTGGGTGGCAT
Source organism: Euphorbia schlechtendalii (assembly GCA_949673415.1). NCBI lineage: Eukaryota > Viridiplantae > Streptophyta > Magnoliopsida > Malpighiales > Euphorbiaceae > Euphorbia > Euphorbia schlechtendalii. The sequence continues at coordinate 21,047 of CATIWQ010210576.1, forward strand.
CTAGCTCCGAAAGTGTAAAATCCAAGCCTTCAAAGTAATAGTAAAGGAAATTAGATCTATAATCAATTAGAGAGCATCTGTTTGTACAGATATAGAATATCTCCGCTCAGTGCTAAGCCCTTTTATATCATTATACTACTATAGCTGTATTCATGATTATTCAACACTTTGTTATGTACTAAAAGAAAGCTTTCAATTCCAACATCAAACCCAAAACACACCCAAAAGTCAGTTTAATTTATAGTGTATAAACAAATGCAAGATGCAAATGAATATAATAATGAATGTGTTAAAAATGTCAACTTAAAATTTGAAAAAGGCAGAGAAAAAGATTAAATGATAAACAAATATTTACCTCAATGCCATATTCACAATCTCTACACACGTGCATTCCACAACTTTTTTCTCATGATCAAAACTCTTTCTTCAATTGAGGAGAGAATATCATTACTTGGTTCAACTTCAATCAACCAATGATCCCATTTCAAAGCAGGTGCAAGCTTGCGGATGTAGCTGATGATAGAGGATTTGTCTCTTATGATAACAAATCCTTGTGGTCTTAGTATCCGATCCATTTCAATTAGAAGGTCTTCCATGCTACAACCACACTCCTCAATCTCAGAGAATACTTCCCAGGCATGAAGTAGATCATAGGTACGTGGGTATGTAGAGAATGCTTCACACCTGTTAAAATTCTCAGATGCCTTTAACATTAGAAAAGACAGTAAAGATGTACAAAATGAGAACATCTATATGACCCTTATTTATTGACAAAATGGGTTGTGATGTTGATATAAGAGTGTAGTAGCTTCCGATCATCCTGAATCAGAAATAAGCAATTAAGCATTCTGTATTCTTTAGCTATTGGGATAAACATTTTTTAACACAATCAATGGGTCTTAATTCATGGATCACTAATTGATAAATTAGGAGTCAATCCTATCGTTTACATCAGTTGTTCAAATCTTCTGTGACAAAAAGATAACAGTATAGGATAAACAGTACGGCCCCAAATATAATCATTAAAACGTCTTAAACAAAAGGGAAAATGCATAAAAAATAGGGGTGTGCAAGTACAAGCTTACCAGTCATGAACTGTTCCAACTAAGCCACGGTCATAAATGATCTTCAATCTAGCAGATTGATTCACAGGAGCAACATTCATTACCCAAACATCAGTATCCCTAAGAGCAGCTGCAAAACCCCCAAGGTTGGAGTTCATATCCATGATATTTCGGAAGTAACTCCTCCTTACAACAGATTTCATCTGCTTCCAATACTCGCTAACCCTAGATTGCCATATTTTCTGCATCGATGATTTCTTTAAGTGGTTGAATTAACAAACAATGAAAAACTGCTAAAAGATTGCAGGCACAAGAACCGGATATGTTATTAATTTCAAAAATTGGGAAACATACAGTGTCTTCTTGGAACTCTTCTGGACTGATGCCAATTTCTTCTAAGCGAGGAGGTGCTGCAATAAGACGTCGAGGCCAAAAGACTAATCCACTCCCTTTTTCCTTGTCCATCACTGTGATTAAGCTTAGATTTTAAAAAATTCCAGAAACAAAAAGCCAAGCCAAAGAACAGCAGGACCATCATGAAAATTTGAAATAAGAATTGACCAATAAGTTATATCCAGCATAGATTTCTAAACTGGTAAGGCTTACTTGCACTGTATGGAGAGATGCATGCCTTCATGTCTACGTTCCAAGTTGCATCAGGGTCATCATCAGAACTACACAAAGGAGGTAGCATCCCAGGATCTCTTTTCAAGTAACAGTCGTTACTTGGGGGCTTTGCCCATATAACAGTTTGTCCTTTCTTCACAACAACCCTCCAACACATTCTTTTTAGAAGTGCATTCATAGCAGTCCATATCTTTCTGTTTTCTGCATCATGCGCATAAGCTTCAGGAGAGGAGTATGCAAAATATCCACCAGGCCTTAGTAATCTGTCAAGTTCTAATAAGAGAATTCCATCTCTCTGGAGCCAATCGATCCTACACCTTGAACAATGAGCCAGTTCGAATGATCTGCTAGGAAAAGGAAGTCTTTTTGTTCCCAAGACACCAAGAGTTGATGGGATCCCTCTTTCCAATGCAAATTGTATTTGATTCTCATGCACATCATTTGGTGCAAGGGACATAGCCAATATGTCATGAGCAAGAAGATAAGCTCCGAAACTTGCAACTCCACAACCAACATCAAGAACATTTCGGATGTGTCCGGCATTGTGAAGCCTATCATTTGGAAATTGCAGCATCTATAAAAATTATGCTAAGTATCAGCTTGGTATGAAGGAGTCAACGTGCAAAACAAATTATACTACAAGATCTGATAGACAGCTATCTGCAGATAGAGTAATTGGAAAGTAAACAGGTTTTCAAATCTGGATAAAAATGCTCCAATTAAAGCTGCGCACATACAGGTTTTAAGGTTGACCCATTGGCTTGGTCAAGGCTATATTTACTATATTCATAGAGATTTCATATCTTTGTGACAAACCAAACCAACAGTGAGAAATTGAAGTCCACAAAAAAATAAATAAATAAGAAAGAGAATTAAGTAACTGTGATTTACACATTACCCTAGCAAGAGAAGCAATGTACTTCTCAGCCCCATAATGAAAATGAGTTCCTCCGCCAGGAAAATTGATCTTATCTCCCCTCAAAACCATCCAGTTCTGATCAGACTTCTCTTTGGCAAGGTGAGTGTGAGGTATATTTGCCTTCCAAATTTCATCTCTACTATCAGGCCATCTTATAGGGATCTGGAATTCTAAGAAAAGATGAGGTCGGAATCAAAACTAACTGAAACCAAACTAAAATAAACCGTCACAATCCCAAAAGCACGCACACACCAACCTTGTAGCCATTAGGGGGAGGAATAAGACAATTATAACGACGCTCAGGAGGAGGACAATGCCGCTCATAATGTTCCATAAGAGTCAAATTAGGCTTCAACTTCAATTGATAAATAAGATTTCTATCCAAACAAGGTATCAATTCCGAGTGTTTCATATCACAGATCTGCAGAAGCAATTACCACAATAAACATAAACAAATTAAAAGAGTTAATATAAAATCGTAACAGCAATCAAGAATCCAAGTAAGGAAAAGTGCAACACACAGGAAAGCTCCGTGGGAAAGTGTTCTCAACCAGGTCATCAAGATCAGGGGTGGTAGTATGGGAAAAGCCGGAGTGAAGAGAGTCGGCGCCATCGAAGAAGCGTTCAGATCTGGAAAGTTCGGGATCAACGATGGAGCCATAATAAAAACAAACCAAACCGAGAAGCGAAATGAGTCCGATAAGAGCGTAGGTAATAAGCTTAGAAGTGGAAATGCAGTCGGGCTTTTGCTTCATTTTTCCGATTGGATGTGCATACAAACCCAAAATCAGCAAACAAAAATGGTGAAAATGGCAGAAACCCTAACGAAGGGGGGATGGATTGCAGATTTAAGCGAGTGATAAGATTTTCGCGGGAGACAAACGAGCAAGATACAAACAGATCGCTTTGTAGTAGTGGCCACAGGTTATGTATCTGGTGTAATGAAGTTTATGGTAGCAGGTGGAATATAATGAAGTGATTGGTTATGATTTGTTTGCGCGAACTGGTCATTAACACGCGTATCTTAATCAATTATACCGTTATTGAAAACACACTCTTCAATGGAATATCGGTGATTAAATTGATACTTAAACATATACCAGTAGGTACCCTACTTTAAACAAACTATAAAAAAAATTGGATGCAAATTATTTCTCAATGATATAGGCTTCAAATATTTTCCAATATACTTTACAACTTGAAAATTCAATTTTCATATATTACTACTAGTAAACATTAAATCTGATGTTACCTTAACTACTATATATTCTGAAATTAATCCTTCTCTACCTCTGCATTCGCCACTCACTACTACCTCATTCTCCATCTGCTTTACCTTCACAAGTTTCGCGTATGATTCCAAAATATTCACAATCAAACAGTTGTATAATCTATTGGGTGAATTCCACTTCATACTTTCAACTTCTTTTCTCAGATATTTGGTTGAAGCGACAATTATGTGGTGGGTAAAACCATTGTAAAGTTATATCCGTGTTTATAGTTCCATCTTCAATACTAACAATGCCAGAATAATCAAATCTTAAATTTATTAAGTTATTATTGTTGTAAGAATTTAGAAAGTAAAATAAGATGAATGGTTGCCAGTAGACCTGTTCGTGGGTCCGTTTCATCAAATTGAGCTTGGACATTTATTTTTTTCAAAAGCCCGATCCGAGCACGGCTCGACGAATAATTTTATTTATTATATATTTATACATTATATTTATAATTATTTTAAAATTTTATATTTTATATTATTAAATTTGTATATTTGATTATAATAAATTTTATTAAATATTAAAGATTTCAAGTAAACAGTACATTTATATTTAAAATTTAAACATATTTTGATTTAATTTATATTTTTACTATTTAATTTAATGAAATAATTCATAACAACAGACCGGGTTTTGGAATGATCTTGTAAGCCACCCCGAACCCAGCCCGAAATTGAAGTTTTGAAGTATAGGTTTGGGTTAATTTCTTGATAAAAATCCCGTCGAACTTGGCCGGAACCCAGCTCACCCGACAAATATGTATAGATGCCGGAGACACAAGACAAACCTGAAGTTGCGGGAGGATCATGTGAAACGGCAGCCAAACAAAGGGCAGACTAGGGGAAAACAGTGCCATCATCCCACGCCATGCCATGTGATGCCATCATTCGTATATCCATCTGTAATCAACTGCCATTTCTATCTGCACATATGCACCCAATTTTCTTATCCTTATTGCCCTAATTTTCAGATAAAAGCCTCTCCCCCTTTATCCCCTTTTTTTGACATTTGACTCTCAACTTTGAATTTTCTTTATCCTTTGTATTCTAAAGTTTCTTTAAATTTTTGTACACACATATTTTTCTTCGTTGATTCATTCATTCTCGAAGCCATTTGGCCGTGTAAGAGCATCTCCAACCCCACGTCAAATGTGGGGTTGCTCAACACTAAAAAATTGGTGTTACTCAATTTTTCTTTTTTTAGTTTTATTTTATTTATTTAATTGATTATCATTTTATTTTGTATTAACAAAAAAAGTGTAATATAATTTGTTATAATTTTGTATGTGTTATTTCATGTTATGTAATTATTAATTTATTTAATAATTTTGTATATGTTAGTTTGTTGTGTTGTTTAATATCTATTATTTATGATATTATTTTTTATTTTTATTAAATTAATAATTTTTTTAAATTTTATAATATTGTAAAATGGTTTATTGAAATTAATATGTAAATATTTATATTTTAATTTGTAAGTGATTACGTTAATTTATATATATGTATGTATGTAGGTATAATGGAATTTAATAATAATAAAAATTAGGTAAAAAATAATAAAATAATAATATTTTAGTTTGATGTAAAAATTTTGAGTGAAATTATGGAAATGTGTAGTAATACTAAATTAGGAGGGAAAATAGAATTTAATGTGAAAAGGTGGGATGTGAGTTGGAGATGTGCTGGCTTATCTGCCAAACTTTTCCCTTTTTAGTATTCTGGAAGGGAACGAAAACTTATTAGCTAGAATTAAGTTCGGTTGGAAGCGGCGGAGAAAGAAGTGTCGTAATTGGTTACGTGAGCCGTTTGTTGGTCTTCTTTTTTGGGCTACCAATCAACTGAGGAACTTACTTTGTGGCTTCTCTTCTCTTGCCTCTCCAAGTTCAACTTATATTAGCATTTGAAATTCGGTTTTTTTATCCTCTTAGTTCAGATTAGGATAGTGTATTCATTTAAAAGTTGGAACGTTTCTGGTCATCTGGCGTGCTGTGGTTCTTCTAATTGGCATTCATTGGTTCCTATTTGATTTTTTGTGGCCTTTTTGGTAGGAAGGAAGATTACTTGTTTCCTATTGTTTTCCATTCTGCAAACGAATTAAAATTCTGTCAGGGAAGAGATATTACTGGCAAGTTCCTGTAGATAAGTAAGTTGATGGGGGCAAACCTTTCAAGAGAAGAAAGTTGGAGGTCGACTTCTTTAGTTCGTTCCAATTCAAATTCATGGGAGTCGCAAAATAATTATTTCCATTTACCAATTGGTAGTCAAGAAAGTTACAGTTACAACTATGCACCTCAGCAACCGTTTGGTCCCTCCTCTCAGACACAACACCATTCTGCCTCTCAGAACATTAGAAGTGATAAAAGGCAGCTTGATGGGAAATACTCAAGAATTGTGGACAATTACAAATCTTTAGACCAGGTATATAACATAGTTCCGAAGTTATTTGTGGTTAACTGGTTATATGTTCTAATATAAGATGTGAAGTACTGATGAGGTCTTACACATACTATTGTTTATCACACTAGTCCTTATCAATATTCACTTATTCAGACTCTAAGAGGGTGGGAAAACTACAATTTCTGCTTAGAAGAAAACAATTGAGATTTAGATTCGCGTATTATGGAGGATTCCATTCCTTAGCTTGATAGATTAATGCCTCAAATTTTTATGGTTAAGAAACTATTTTGATGGTCACTAAGATTAACCTAGTTCATATGTTTTTGTCATTTTTTATTAATTAATGAGAGAGTATCTACAGTGAGGTTGGTATCATCTCTTTTAGATAATGTTGGTTTAGTGTTAAGCCTGAAATATGTGATTGTATTTGAGTTATGTATGAGTTCAACTTCACTTTTTATGTATATTTTCATCTTAATTTCTTAGGATTTATGGTGTGTGATCCAGCATTGATTTTTTTGTGAATTATCTGCTTTTTTGTAGGTCGCGGAGGCTCTTGCACGTGCTGGCCTAGAGTCCTCAAATCTTATTGTGGGTATTGATTTCACGAAGAGTAACGAATGGACAGGTTGAACTTCACTTTTTCTGCTTTATAGTTCTTTATGAGAGGCCTTTTGGAATATGTATTTAATGAGTTATGCTGATCAACAGGTGCGAAGTCATTTCATAGACGAAGTTTGCATCATATTGGAGACGCTTTAAATCCCTATGAGCAAGCCATATCTATAATTGGGAAAACTTTAGCTGCCTTTGATGAAGATAACTTGATTCCTTGTTTTGGATTTGGAGATGGTATGTTGAGATTAATTGATTTGTTGGTAAGAGTTCAATAATAACATCTGTTTCAACTCAACAAGTTTGATTATTTTTTTGACAGCATCAACGCATGATCAGGATGTCTTTAGCTTTTACTCAGAGGACAGATTTTGTAATGGATTCGAGGAAGTCTTGAGTCGTTACAGAGAAATTGCGCCCAATCTACGTCTCTCAGGTTTGTCACAGCACATCATGGTCCAATAATCATCCTGATTAGTATCTGTTAGTTTTAATGGATTTCCAGCTCATTTGCTTATCAACTTTGTAACAGGACCAACATCTTTTGCCCCTGTTATCGAAATGGCATCAACCATTGTGGAGCAAAGTGGTGGTCAATACCATGTGCTACTGATAATTGCTGATGGCCAGGTAAATTCGTTTAATATTTATATGATCTTCTGTTTCACTGATTGAACAAAATTTAAAAGTTGGATTGATTATGAAAGTTAATAAATTAGTCATCCTTTTTGTCTGTCTCAGGTTACTAGGAGTATTGATACTGAGCATGGCAAGCTAAGCCCGCAGGAGCAAAAGACAATTGATGCTATTGTACAAGCAAGGTAAATTTAAAATCTTACTGAACCAACAAAGATTAAAAAAAATCCTCCTCCTGTTCTCTCTGAGGTTTTTTAATAACAAGTTTCATTTGTTTCAGCAAGCTTCCTTTATCGATTATATTAGTTGGGGTTGGAGATGGACCTTGGGACACAATGAGGGAGTTTGATGATAACATCCCTTCTCGTGAGTTTGATAATTTTCAGGTGAGTGTTTCACGTGTATGTTCATATTAGTTTCCTTTTTACATTCTTAAAAAAATATTGACATGATCTTTTTTGGCTATTTCTTCTCGTAGTTTGTGAATTTCACCGAAATTATGTCGAAGAATGTTGCTGCATCCTGGAAGGAGACAGAATTTGCTCTTGCTGCACTAATGGAAATTCCTGCTCAGTACAAGGCAACGATAGAGCTCAATATATTGGGGTACTGAACTCTTCATCTTGTGTTCACTTCTCCAGAGTTCAATCATTTGAATTCTAAATTGATGCATTGTTTTTGTTTCCATTTGTAGTGGACACAACGGAAATGTGCCTGAGAGGGCTGCCCTCCCTCCACCTCTATATGGTGCGGCATCTTTTAGCAATTTTAAACCTTCCCATTCAAGTAGTGTTCCTTCATATCCTCCACCTGCCAGCTCAGCTCCATCCGCTCCAACTTTAACAGACGATAATCAGGTGAGTTGCTTTGGCAGTTGGACGTACTTTATTTTACTGAACCTGAATTTCTTCCCAGTAAAGACCCTGTTGTTAATTGTACAGTTATGTCCGATTTGTCTTTGTAACCCGAAAGACATGGCGTTTGGATGCGGTCATCTGGTAAATACTCTATTGCTTATTATTTTAAATTTAGCCGTAATATTCAAGATATTGATGTAAATTATCCATTTTGAATCCAGACATGCTGTGAATGTGGAGAAAGCCTTCAGCTATGCCCGATCTGTAGAAGTTCGATTCAAATTAGGATAAAGCTCTACTAATCATGCAGCAACCCGACCCGACCCGACTCAACATTTACCCTTCATTTATTCATTGTGATTCTTTAATTCTTTATTGCTGAGCATTGCAAATATCAGTGCTAATCATTTCAGCTTCAGATGTATAATGTAGTAGATAAAAGGAAATTGAAATTTATAGCTTCTGTACATTATGCTTACTGAATTTGTACTTGTTGTGACATGGAATACTTGTTGTTGTACATAATACATATAAATCATAAATTACTGGTCTGATGGACCACTGATTGCAGCAAAAAACTGAATCAGGTCCATTTATACATAAAGTTGATAGTGATTTATTACCCATTGGTATCTATATACATATCATTGTCAACCCTATTTCTGATTATGATAGCAGCCAATCTTAGGCATTGCCCACATTCATTAATTAACTCTGCTCTAAAGTCAAGTTCCTGTGGGCTTGAAACTGGCAACAAACTGAAATTTTGACATAAACTATATTTAAATGGCAACCTTAGACCACCATAAAGTGTACAAAGTTAGTTGCCATTACTATAATCTAATACATATGAATATGAGCTGTAAAAAATTAAAAGCAATTTTGGCACCATTACAAATGCCACTAGTCTATAAAACTACTTTTAGCTTCTGTAATTAATGCACTCAACCATTTTCTTAATTTCAACAACCCTTAATTTCACAGATTTATACTTGACTACCGCTACAAATTAAAACAACCATTTTCTTGTTTTCTGGGTATATATGAAAAGCTACTTCCTTGCCTCATGTCTGTCTCTTCTTCCATGTTTTCTTACAAAAAGTTGAAACATGAAAATGATTTTGATGACTATGATTGCAACTATGAAGATCGTAAAGCGAAGGCTAATTTGAAATTGCCAACGAGAAGCTGGGGGAAATTCAGGAGGAGTCGTCCTAGGAAGAGATTTAAGGTTAAGATTCGGAGCTTGAGGAGGTTTGTTAAGAGGAAACTGAAGGGGGTTTATAGTGAAGTGTTGAAGAGGTTGAAAGAAAGTCAGGTTCATTTTGGGGATCTGTTTGCTGGTAATTATATGTTTATGCAGGTTAATCCTTCTTCTATCAGGGCTCTTCACAGATCATTCCATAAAAGTAATCCTAACTTCCATAATTACCCTTTACCCAGAGTTCATTAGTTCATTGTGTATATTCATCCTCTTTCTTTCTTTTAATTTTCTTCAATAAAGTCTAATCCTGTTTCTTAATTACTGTAAGTAAGAGTGTCTTATTGGTTAGGATTGTTGTTCTTGTTCTTGTTGTTTTTGTTAACTGTTTCATGAATTATGTGACTAACAAACTAAGATTTATTTTTTTTTTTGCCGTTTCTTTTTTAATTTCACTTTCCTGGAAAATAAAGTTAAGTGAGGAATGATTTTTTAGACTCTATTTTACAATTTGATTATCGAATTCGAATTGGAAAATAGTTCTTAATATATCTTTTTTTTACCAGCCTAACTCATAAAGTAAAATTGATCTATTTTGTGCGAACTCCATAAATTTTGAGCTTCATTCTCTAAGACAATTGGCTTTCCAAAGCCTTATTAGATAAATAAGATAGGTTTGCCCAAAATATAAATTAGATAAAGTTATAAAATTAAATTATTTTATACTTTCTTATGTAAATTACAATTCAATAAAGAAAAATGCCACCCGGTGCGCAGGCGTTAAACTGAGTTAAGCATCTCTTAGCTATCAATTAGGCTTTATGCATTGTGAGGTGTCTCAAGTTTTACCAAAAACTTGTTGCTTCCCTAAACTTTCGAATTGATCTAGTAGTTCTCTCATCTTTCAAAAAAAATGCACCGAACATCTCCCTAAACACCATTCGTCAAATTTTAATTGGTTTAACTTTTCAAAGATGTCATTATTCTGATTTTCTCATTCAAAAGATGACATGCAACTTTTTGAAAGTCAAATAACACATTTTTAAAAAATTAAAGTAATTACAAAATCACTTTAAAAATTTAAGCACAACAAATGTTTAAAAACCATTTAAGACGTCTGCATATGCAATAAACCTGTGTATTATTAATTGATGTGAGCTGAGAATTTGAAAAATGAAAATGAAATGAGACCGGTTGAGTATTTCGTTTTCAAGTGGATTTTGATTGACAGGGAAAAGTTTTACTTCATTTAATGATACAGCGAGATATATATATGTATTGGAACACATGTAAATAAAAGTATGCATACATGTATAGTTGGCATTAAAAAAATATTAATAATAAAGTAAAGTCCCATGTGAGCAGTCAGTTGGAAGTTAGATTACCGTCAAATGAAACGAAGTGACTCTCTCAGTAATCTTGATTTTTATACTCAACAACTTTACTTCATTTATTTTATTTACACAATTCAGCCAAAAAAGAAATTTACACAATGTATTATCAAATTGTTTCGTTGAATTATATACTGTGATTCAATGCAACTATGTCCTAGTGAATTTTGATCTTTTTTATGTTTTTGTTTATAAGTCCCAGTGAATTTTGATTTTTCCGAATGTTTTTGTTTATTTTTGAAATTCCATATTGGAATTTGAGGTTATCATTAAGAATAATAAGGCAAATTTAAAAAAAATATAACTTGATTTCACTTATTTGTAAAATGGGTCTGGTGTAAAAGGAATCTTTGATTTCAAAAAATTCGTAAATAGAGGATCCCCAATATTAAAATATGTCATAAAAATAGGTAATCTTGTTCGTTTATATCTGGTTATTTGCGGGATGGTTAATAATAATACAATATAAATCAGTGATAAATTTTGAAATTTTTTGAATTGTGCATTTATTTTTTAATTAAATTATGATAACAAAATTTGAAAATGTTAGAAAAAAAAATGAAAATTACTCAAATCATGATGTAAATTTTTTAATAATAATTATTAGAATATTGAATTGTTAAAAATATTTAATGCAACACTACTATTCTAAAATCGTTAACCTCTTTTGCAAACATTTGAAACCACATACCCCTTTTACTAAAAAAATTATTCATCAAACCATGTTTTCTAAATGAATGAAACCACACGTTAATTGAAGTTTAGCTTAATAATAATAACACAAGACCTTTTAATGTTGCCAAAATATTTGAAATATTAAAATTTAACTAAAAAGAGAATGTTTTACCCATGAGGTTTCATACTATGTGTTCGTGATACTTTATTTATTAAAAATTTAAATCATATTGTGGATAAGATGATTTAAATTTGCAAGGCAACTGCTAGTACATCGGTGAATCAAGTTGTCCAATTATTTGTTAGGGAAAGTGATTTTTCGTCAGGTACGAAGATTTGGATCGATTCTTGTACACTTTTAATTAGAGTTATAGTTGTTTCTGATCTAATTCAATAAACTATTTTTCTTCCGCATATGGATAAGATTGATTTTTCATATTAAATGAAATAAATTGACCTTTTCACATAATGATAGATGCTGAACACATCCTAAAGCCCTAACTTGTTAATTTCTGCCAATATTAATTCTGATAGCATAGTCAACAAGTTCGGTTAAGGTGAACATATGTTGATAAAAAAAATCGTAAACTTTCCTTTTTACACTGTTATGTTCGGTGTGGGTTAATGTGATTTTATTTTAAACAAATTTAATCTTACTTTGCTTCTTATCACATTCGGATTAATCATTGTATCATTAATCCAACAGTAATAAAAAGCAAAGTAATAGAGATTTGTTTATTATTCCATTTGAATTTATTATTTATTGATAACATATTTATACAATAATTTAACAAACGTTTATTCTTTAAAATACAAAATATACCATAGGTCTTATGCACATGATAAATGTCAGGGTTTTTTTTATGAATAAACATTAACTTGTATAATATGAATATTTCAGTGAGATAATCATATTCATAAAAGAAACCGGGCTATTCCTCTTAAAGCACTTATTATGGTACTTCATGATTGAAGTTTTTGCTATATTTGAAGTAGGATTCATTTTCAACCCTACTTCAATTCATACTTTATTTACTTCTGAAGTATCTCATGCGTTACTCTATAATTATTTTTAAATATTTTAATATTATTTTAAGTTTAAATTTTTTTTCTTATTTATGAATAAATGATAATTTGTTTATGTTTTAAACGATTACGAATAACATTTTATTTATTTAAATTTTATAATAAAATATTTTATTTATATAAAATATATTATTATATTAATTAAGTTTGATATGGATAACATATTTTTATTACAATTGTTGCTACTTAAATGAAGCTTATTATTATTATTAGTAATTGATTATTTCTAAAAATATATATGAAATGTGCATTATTAATTAAATATTAAATATTAATTATGTTATATTTTTAATTTATATTTATCATCTAATATGAAATATATATAAAAATTGAAATTTTTTTAAATAATTATAAGAAGAACACAATGTTTTAGTAATAATAATAAAATATTGTTTGATGATTTAAATCTCTTATTTAGAGTAGAAGAATAAAGTAATGAGTTGGAATTAATTTACTGACATCCAATTTTTTAATGGCTCTTTTTGCTCCCTCAAGAACGTAAAGCCCAATGATAAAACAATCCAAGGGCTTAAAAAGCAAAAGGCAGGGAGACTAAAGGAAGCAGCAGATAGGAAGTGTAGAATAGAAGTTGCTTTTAATGATTTGGTAATAGTCTTAGAAATAGGCAATGTTTATTCATGAGATGAGAATAGTATATTATCTATTCCCTTTTGAAGTATATTTATTGTAGACAATGTCTATTTGGCTGTCTATATCTAGACAATTAAATAGACATTATATACAATTAATAATGATATATAGATGTCACATCATATAGAAAAGATGGGTTAGACAAGTTACTAAAAATGCATTTTTAAATTGATTATTGTGTCAAGACAATTGTGGAATAGACGGGTGTGGTGTTTATTTTACTTATGTTTTGTTGTTCAGGGGGGATCTATGGAATATTAAGTACTTGAGTAAATTCAAATGGGATAATGTTACTGAAGAAATTGGTAAGCTCAGCAGGACATTTCTATTGTTTTCCACTTTACTGACATACTGTCTAATAATTTACTCCTTGTCTATATCTGGAGTTTTCCCTTGCAGCTAACAAGAGTGCTATACGGGAGCAGAAGTTAGCTCTAGAATTTTCTGCTGCTAAGAGAGCGGGATTTCTATCTTAATAAAGTGGACAAATCTCGAGCTTTGAGCGCGATTGAGGAACAGTTAAAGAAGGCAATCTTTCAAAAATTTTACTTCACAATGAATGTTCTAGTTTGATAGAGAACAAAGAATTCTAACACTGGGTATTGGAAACTGTCAAAACGAAATTCTACCAATGAACTCTTGTTCCCTGTTATCATATTTCAAATCATAGTTCATGGAAAACTCTCAACTGTACTTCAGTTAATGAGCTTTTCAGATACATGTAAAAATTTGGTTTAGCTCATTCGAGATAGAAACATACACAAGGGGGATAATTTTCAAATATTATCTGATTGTTTTCTTCTGCAATATATGTTGAAGCACTACCTAATTGAGTTTCTTGTGCAGAAGCAAAAGCTTGGAAAGGAGTTTGGAGGGGAGGTTTCTGTAGCTGAGCAAGCACCAAAAGTAATTCGTCATTTTCCACCAAAAATAGCTGTTGTAGATAAAGCAGAAGTTTGGGGTTAGTAAGTCATTATGCATTCACTTTGGATTAAGTTTCTGTGCATCTTTATCTGACACTTGGTTTATGAGAGGTATTTGGTGGCTCTAAGTGACGTAATGTTCTTTCCATTGTTACTCTTGAGCACAGCAACTTAATTTTGTTACTCTTTCAACAATTTTGGGGATATCTGGTGTAGCTCCGAATTTTGCTAGGATTAGATTTTTTATCTTTTTTTGAATTATTTCAGTGTTGGACTTAATTTCTCAAAAATAGTTCGTGAAATAGTAATAGCCAAAAATCATCATACCAAAAACTTAATTTCTCGTTACCGTGAATTGCTACTACAACTGTCTCGTAAGGCTTCTAGTTCTTTCAATTTTACTTGAACTCCCAAGGCGCAGAAGACTTGAATCCCTATCGAATTATTTTAATTCAGTAAAAAAGAACAGATGCTGTTTCTATACATTGGTTGATAACTCAGTCACGTAGAATTCTGAGCATACATTCAGTCGTCTCAAAGACGGGGATAGAGCTAAATATAATTTTCACTAGCGGACCAAAAGTACAACTAAATTATGTAGCAGATCAGCTGCAACAACCGCCTCTCTGGGAAACAGTTCCATCTCTCGAGCCAGCTGGGCCCTGGGACCGTCCATACCCTAGTTTAATGCCTGAAGACTGCAATCACAGACATAATTATAGTCAAAGCAGGATCAACCTTTTGTACCAAGAAAACGCATTATTTCAAAATTATAGACAATAATTGTTGATACAAAGTGAATTAGGATAAAAAGTTGTAATCACCTCGCTGGATACATCAAAAACACCGTCTTGGATGTTTTGCAGTATCTTTCCTGCAGTTTTTATGAAAGCCTGAAATAAAAAATTACATTTGTCATCACGATTCAAGAAATTACTAACGAATTTAGCATCAAGGCAGGTTATAATGCATCACCTCCTCGACATTTTGAGCAGTTCTTGCAGAGGCCTCCAGAAAAAGAAGTCCATTTTCTTTAGCGAATTGTTCCCCTTCCTCTTTGCTGACAGCCCTTCGATGAGAAAGATCACATTTGTTGGCCACAAGCATGATTGACATGTTAGGATTTGCGTGCTGACGAGCATCCTCTAGCCAGGTTGTTAAGTGATTAAATGTCTCCCTCCTACACAACATCCACCCATCTTCAGTTTACCATTCAACTACACATTATTGGAACTTAATGCAAACAAACAACTGACCTTGTAATGTCATAAACCAAAAGGGCTCCAGCTGCTCCTCTGTAGTATGATCTTGTGATCGACCTAAAGGATTCTTGACCGGCCTGTAAATAATTCATGGAGTCCAATTATGTTGCTTTAACAGAACAACCTGTCTTCAATACTGCTTCAATAAAAGAGTTTATGATGCTATAGCATGATCTAGTATCTGCAACGGCAGATATCACTTAGTCCTGTTCCAAATACCAATTCCTAGTTGCCACTGATTTTCACGAAATAAAAATAGACCGCATATGCATCATTAACATACATACTCCAGTCGAGTCAGTTTCTTGAAAGGTCATGTAAATTTCAGAGAGATGATACTACAAAACACCATAGTTGTAGACAACAACGAAAGGTCAAGTCGCGTAATCCAAGAAGTATGACTTCTAACAGGAATCTACAATTTCATCGAAAGGGGAAAAGAGAGGAATAAAAACACATACTGGGCATAAATAAATGCGATCAAAGAAAGTCCAATGCAGCAGCAGGTAAACAACGGTTAACTAATAAAAACACTAAATTTTGGAAACGGCATATTATGTAACTAAACATAAGCACCTCTAACTAAAGTAGAATCCATTACATACTAAAACCCTGCAGAGAACACTTCCAAATGATAATTTCAAGAAAACCCTATACAATTCCAAAAGAATGGGAAATAAATCGACAGTCAATTACAACAGAAAACAACAAAAAAATAACAAAATTACGACAAGAGAAAAGAAAGAAAGCATACAGTATCCCAAATCTGAAGCTTAATAGGTCGGCCATCGATGGTGACCATACGAGCACCGAACTCAACGCCGATAGTGAGATCGTGAACCGGCTGAAACCTTTTATCCGTAAATTGCAAGAGCAGACATGATTTTCCAACGCCTAAACCGCAAAATAGACATATTCAACCCTGAATTCACAAGCAAACAACACAAAATTTGAAAAAGGCAAGTAAGGGTTTGTAGGTTGATACCTGTATCTCCGATGATGATGTACTTAAAAAGATAATCGTAAGACATATTAGAAACCAGGAAAAGAATGCGATAGGTCGTACAAGTAAAGAATTTGAAGACGACAAAGTTTGCTGGAAAATTCGAAGCTTTTGACGAGAGTATCGAAGAGAAGGAGAAAGACAATGCGTTTAAGCCACAAATACAGTGCCAATGTGTTTATAACATTTTTCATCTTTAAAAATGACAGCCGTGACGCATAAATCACCGACAACAAGATATATTGTATTCTAACAAGGATTATGATTTTTTTGGGACATATGATTATTTTTATTAATTACACCTATCTTTAACTAATTATTCTTTAATCTACTATCATTTTTTTCATTTTATCTGTTTTACTATCATATACTAAATTTTTATTAATAAAATTAGTGTATAATTCTATTTTTTGTTTGAGGTTTTGTATGGTTGTATTTTTAACAATTCATTATTATTTAACAAAGTTTTACTACCGAAAAGCAATTATAAATATGATTATAATTTATAGTTAAAATGCAGTTTTGATGATAATTATTTTACGTTGCAAGTAAAAGTTGAGAGTCCAATAAAATTAGTATAGACATAGTATAGTTGAATTATAAACAATTACAGCAGATTTTAATTTTCATTAGCAAATTTGATTTATTAGGTTGAAGACGATTAAGGACTTTTAATGAATTTTCTTCCAATTCAAGTTTCACAAGTATTGTTAAATTTCAATTTGATTAAAAAATACAATAATTTATAAAAATTATTTAAAAACTCAAACCAACTTTAATAAATTGTTTCTTGATATTTCTTAATTCTGGAACATTAACTGCATGTTTTAAACATGACAAATTTTCCAATTGGACACATAATACACACAGCCTAAATAATAAAGCCCAAGGCCCCAAACACTCTGTACGTGTTTGGGAAGAAAAATCCCTTTCTTTCCCCAAAATCAAAATTATGTGGAACCAGGCTTTTGCAGTCAATAATAGTTCTCCATTATCTAAATGAACTTAATAAACAATAACTTCATTGTATTTCTTATTTCCTTAACACTTATTCTATCATTATAAAAAATATCGTAACAAATGTTTTTTTTTTGCATATTGTAGCTTCGAAATTGTGTTGATAATGATTTATGAGAATTAAAATTTCCATATAAAATCACAAAACGTATATAGAAAAATATAATTGAATTCAAGATGGAATTTCAACACCATATCAAGACTAATACTACAATTTTATCTCTACAGTTGACTAGTCAAAATCAGAAGTCATTGAGAAAGCAGTACTAAGTTTAACCGAGTTTTTAGAAGAAAGTGATATTGATTCTCCGTACCATACATGGCTTTGATAATTCTTCATTCTTCCATTAAGTCACCTGCTTCAGTCACTCCATCCTTCTCCTTCAATGGAGTAATCTTCGCCATGAGAACCTCTGTAATCAAAATTGAAAAATCAATTTCAAAAGCTTACATTTCGTTATATGCTAAAGGTCATCATGATCGATTGAAATATCAAACTGTATTGAACAAATACAAAATAGATAAAATTCCATCGTAGGGTTGAAAGTGGGTGGGTAATCCCCGACACGATGGAGATCCGTTCCGATAGGGACGGAGATTCCCCGATAAGAATCTCCACGGAGCAGGGATTATGATTTTTAATCCCCGAATCCCTAATGGGGATGAAGATGGGGATATCATTCCCTAATCCGATAAATCCCACCCATCTCGATAAGTATTAATGAGGAATCCTCGAATATTATTTAAATAATGAAACTATTTGCTAAATTTTATAATAATTATTTGGTAATGTAAATTACTTTATAAAAATAAATTTTGTCTTATGTAATATGGATTTGTATGTATGAATATTTATTAAAAATCTTAACTTTATACAACTTAATCTCTTTTTATATTTGTTAAAAACTCTATTCATTATTTTTTTTATTTTGATCGTTGAATAATGCATCTAGTGTTTCTTAAATTTCTTATAATGCTATGCTCACTTTTCATTTATTTGGCATTGAGCATTATTGAAATACCGAATTTAGTTTAATTTTTTTTCATATCGACACTGAATAATTTGTTTTATGAGATTTTTTATGTATTTATTTATTTTTAATGAAGAATTTGGGAAATCTTCAATTAGGAAATGGGAAAAATAAAATGCCTGAAATTTTAGTGGGGATTAGGGTTACTTTTTCCTCGAAACATTAATTGGGATGGGAATAAGGAGTGCATTCCCCACCCCATTAACCCCAACTTTCAACCCTTAGTCCATGTGGAAAGACGTCGATCTTCCCAGGCATGGAAATGGCAATATACAAATTTCAGTTCTACTTCATTGCAGAAACAGATTTCTAATAATGAATCATCTTGTACCGTTACTAGAAATTGAGCATATCTTACCTAGCACATCAGAATTATTGGAAAAGCATTTAAACTGTGAAGGATAACTTTAAACTGTGAAGCATTTAAACTGTGTTAGTCTAAGAATAAAGAGAACTACTGAAATACACAAAAGAACATCCAGATATAATAAGTGGAAATGGGGAGCAATTAATGCCCCTCATAGGCTCTATCTAGGTTGCACGGACACAGAAACATGTGTCCGTTGCGACACGGACACGGACACGCGGACTCGCAAATTTCCAAAATATATGCATTTGGACACGGCCGGGACACGGCGACTACAAAAATTCGTAAATGTAAAATTGTCCACA
>CATIWQ010210615.1:0-14895 GCA_949673415.1 Euphorbia schlechtendalii
AAGTACAACCATGTACTATCAAAACAAATAAATACAAACAAAAGTTTTACAGCTAATAATCCTCAATGCCATCTCTACATGGATTATTCAGAATATCGAGCCATCATTGATCAACAATGTTGCTCAATATCCTACTGCGAAATTGTTATGGGATGGCTTAGCCATTACATATGGAAGTGGGGCAGACTCATTTCAAATATATGAACTTCATAGGAGGGCAAGCACGATGCAACAGGGTAGCGAATCCATTGACAGTCTATGGAACAGATTTCAAAACATCTGGATGAGTATTGACAGAAAATCACCTAATCCCATGAGGGATTCAGATGATATTTCTAAATACAATCAGATAGTAGCCGAACAATGACTATTTCAATTTCTTACAGCCATCGATGACCAACATAATACAGTAAAAAGGGAAATACTAAAACAGGATCCATTACCATCAGTAGAGGTAGCATACGCAAGTGTAAGAAGGGAAATTGCAAGACAACAAATTTTCAAAGCCAAATCAGATGGAGAAACCATTTTCTTAAGCGAAATCAGAACTGGACTAATTACAAAATCTGAAGGCAACAGAAACTGGTACGAGACCGGAAAGGGAAACTGCTTAGAGCCCACTGAGATGAAGTGGAAATCATCATCGCGAGAGGGCAAATCGAAACTTTTTTGCACTCACTGTAAGGGGAGTAAGCATACCAGAGAAGGATGTTTCGAACTGATCGGTTACCCACTGTGGTGGAAAGACCACCGGAAGAGCAAAGCTCAAGTTGCAGTTGGAGTAAGAGAGGAGGCTGGAAACCACCACCATGCTGTCGGCAACGGTGACGCTACCAGGAGCAGCGGCGGAGGCGACCACACCTTTGATGGCAACAGTGAAACTGCCAAGAGCTGTAGCAGTGGCGGAGGTGAAAGCAACCATGGAAACAACTCAAAGGGAGGAGGCAGTACGATTCTAAGGGAAGAAATTCCCTTAAATAATCAAAACCAAAATCACCCTAACCCGTTTACACTACCATACCCAGCCCCAAACCCGTTAAAAGGAAATTATCAAGAAAACCCTAACCCATCCATACACATACACCCACAAGCCCACAACGCAAGCCCACATGACCAAATTGCAACCCAAGAACAATTCACAATAAATAAAGCCCAAGCCCTTCAAACAAAATCTTGTCCACAAACCCAATGGATACTCGATTGTAGGGCTACGGATGCAATGATCCACGACCGAACCGACCTCATCAACACTATGTGTCCCTCCCGAACCCATATTGAAACCGCAAATGGGAGTCTAGCCGAAGTTAAAGGAGAAGGATCCATTTCCATTTCGCCTAAAATTACCTTGAAAAATTACCTCTATGTTCCCTCCTTGTCTTGCAAACTGTTATCTTGCAAACTGTTATCTTTAAGTCATTTAACTCGGGAACTAAACTGTGTTGTCCTAATATATTCTCAATTTTTTCTTTTGCAGGACATTCATACGAAGGAGATCATTGGGTGTGGTACTGAGTGCGGAGGTTTGCACTATGTTGATGAGGTCACTCACCCAGGAATTACACTCCTATCTTGAGGGACATATCATACTCAAATTTGGTTATGGCACCGCCATCTAGGTCACCCATCTCTTGGTTACCTTCGTTTATTAGTTTCGTCCATTTTTAAGAATAATAATTTCAACTTCACTTGTGAGACTTGTGTTTTGGCCAAAAGCCATCGAAGTACCTTTGTCCCGAATAATACTCGAGTAAATAGAGTTTTTCATTAATACATTCAGATGTTTGGGGCCCCGCACCAAAATCTAATGGGTTTCAATACTTTGTTCTGTTTATTGATGACTATTTTCGAATGACTTGGGTATACTTTCTAAAATCCAAATCTGAAGTATATGACAAGTTTGTTCATTTCTTTCACATGATTGAAACACAGTTTCACCGTAAAATCCAAATACTTCGATCTGATAATGGGAGGGAATACATAAATCATACCAGGGAAAAATTTTTCCAAACCAAAGGCTTTACCACCAAACAACTTGCCCAAATACGCCTCAACAAAATGGGGTAGCCGAGCGAAAAAATAGAATTCTACTTGAAATGACACGAGCTATCATGATTGATTCAAAGGTTCCAAAATATTTCTGGCCAGGAGCTATAGCTACATTTGTCTACCTAATCAATCGCCTACCCACAAAAATCCTTGATCATAAAACCCCACTCCAAATTTCAAAAACCCAAACACAAGTACCACCACACCTTTCATTACCTCCTCGGATATTTGGATGTTCAGTTTTTGTGCATATACCAAGAACTGAATGTTCCAAACTAGATCCTTGTACCCTTAAATGTGTTTTTATCGGGAATGCACCCCATTAGAAAGGATATCGTTGTTACAGTCCAACACCGATGAATATATGTCACTATGGACTGCAACTTTCTTGCATCTGAATTCTATTATCATAACCAACCTCGTGACTAGGGGGAGAACACTTCTAGCTCACTCAACTGGTTAGACATAATAAATCCAACCCTAAACACATCTCCACAACCACCAAAATATACCATCAACCCACCAGAGTTACTTATCAACATAGAATAGACCAACACTCTTGGGCCCACCAATGGTCAGTCTTCTTATGATGTCCAAAAAGAGGTAAATGAACCCCTTACTCCAGTTCCCATAACTGACTTAAATGATAATAGCATTGAGACTAACCTTGAACAGGTTCAAGAAGATATCTATTCTCTGCCTCCAAGGAGCACTCGTGGAATACCACTAAAAAAATTTACACCAGAACACATTCCTCGTTCTTGTAGGTATCCTATGGGAAATCTCGTAAGGGGGAGCTTGTTAGAAAAAGCAAGAGTGTTTACTACAACTCTCTATAATCAAGAGATCCCCACAAATGCTCAGGAGGCCAAACAAAGGAAAGAATGGAGAGCAGCTATGGAGGTAGAAATGAAGGCACTGAAACAGAATGACACTTGGAAGAAGTGCATACTTCCACCTAGAAAGAGACCAGTAGGATGCAAATGGGTCTTCACAATCAAATACAAAGCGGATGGCACTATAGAACGACATAAAGCTTGACTTGTAGCAAAAGGATACACGCAGACATATGGAATTGATTATTCCGAAACTTTTTCCCCTGTGGTAAAAATCGATACAATTCAAGTTCTATTCTCAGTTGTAGCAAATAAGGACTAGCTGCTACATCAATTCGATGTGAAGAATGCATTTCTACATGGCGACTTGAAGGAAGAAGTGTACATGGAACCTCCACCCGGCTTCAGTGATGAATTTAAAAGGGGGGAAGTATGCAAACTTAAGAAAAGCCCTATATGGACTTAAAACCAGCGAGCCTGGTTCGGAAGATTTACAGTGGCAATGAAGAAATATGGATTCAAATAGAGTAACTCAGATCACACTTTGTTTTTAAAACGGAGAGGAGAATTGATCACATGCCTGATAATCTATGTAGACGACATGATTATTACAGGAAGTGATAATGAAGAATTTGCAAATGTGAGAACAAATTTATTTGCAGACTTTGAAATGAAGGATCTTGGAGGATTGAAATATTTCTTGGGGATAGAAGTTTTGCGATCAAATAAAGGAATCTTCATATCTCAAAAGAAGTATATCCTCTATCTTCTTGGGGAAACAGGAATGATAAACTGTAAGCCAGCAGATTCACCATGGCAAATGAAACATGGACTAAAAATCAATAGAGACACTGGTGCAACCAAGAAAGATAGATACCAACGACTTGTGGGGAAACTGATTTACTTATTTCATACCCAACCTGATATAGCCTACGCGGTTGGAATTGTAAGTCAGTTTATGCACCAACCCCAAGAAGATCACATGAACGCAGTCATACGAATTCTGAGATATCTAAAAGGCGCACCAAGCCATGGGATCATCTTCAGAAACAATGGACATCTAGAAGTTGATGCATATACTGACGCAGATTGGGTAGGAAATCCAAACGATCGAAAATCAACCGCAGGATACTTCACAATGGTCGAAGGAAACTTGGTAACTTGGAGAAGTAAGAAACAAAAGGTGGTTGCATTATCAAGTGCGGAAGCAGAATTCCAAGGAATTGCCAAAGGAATAACAGAAATCATATGGATCAGAAAGGTGATGGCGGAGATTGGTTTTTCACCTTGTACTCCGAGCAAACTCATGTGTGACAACAAAGCAGCAATCAGTATCTCAGAAAATCCAGTTCCGCACGATAGAACTAAACACGTGGAAATAGATCAGCATTTCATAAAGGAGAAACTGGAAGATGGTACAATCGAACTTCCATTCGTAAGATCAGAGGACCAGCTAGCAGACATACTCACCAAGGCTGTCACAGGACGGAGTTTTCTTGAGTTTCTCAACAAATTAAGTATTGGAGATCCCACTACGTAATTTTTCCAATACTTAATTTGAGGGTGAGTGTTAAAGAATCATTCAAAGATTAACCGAATTAAAGTCCTCAAATCAAGCCAAATCAACATCAATGCAATTTATTATATTTCCATTGTAATGCAACCATATGTATAGTATAAATACAATCATGTACTATCAAAACAAATAAATACAAACAAAAGTTTTACAGCTAATAATCCTTAGTGCTATCTCTACAATGAAGATATTAAAAGGAAATGGCAATTTTCAGTACAACAGGAAGCAATAGAAGAATCGAGTCAAGCTTTTGTTTGGCCAAATTAATAAGTGAGGGACCATATATATATAATCTGGTCTGGTCCCCATTTCTCCATTTATCATACGTTAAGATATGCTTTAAGATAGTGGAATTTCTCCACTAAGAAAATGATTCAGTTGTGACCCTTGTATTATCATGTTAATGGCTACTAATATCTAGGATGTAAACAACTCCAAGTGAATGATATAATTTATAGGCTTTGACACCATGGTTATGCTCGCTCTTAGCACTGCACCGCGTGAATTGGTCAAACCACTGTTTCTAATATCATTGATCAGAATTTGGGAATCAGATCGGGAAATAATGATCACCCAAATTGATAAGAATTGTGAAGGCGATGTTGAAAATTTTAACCTAAAATCAATAAGAAAAGAAATTTGTAACCCTCACTTGCCAGAAAATCAAATTTTCCTAAAATATTTGCAGGTCACATTTGCTGGAAATTTGAGTTTTCCCAAGGTATTCACAAGCTAAAACTTGACGGATGGTAATCCCAAATATTACAAAAATATGATAAAAGCCCTATTTATAGATTCTAAACATATTAATGTGATAAGTAGAGGTAAATAACAAAATACTACTAGTAAATATAACCTAATTAATACTAATCTAATAAAAAATATACACAATATAGAAATTTAAACTCTAAACCTATTTTAACAAAGTAATAAAATGATAAAAAGATAATGATATTGAATAAAACTTCTCTGTTAGATGTATTGTATATCATCAATTTATAATAATTTATTTTTCAGTTACATTTTATATTATTATTATTATTATTATTTATTTTCATTATAACTTATATTAATAAAAATATTGTTATCATTTGTATGATACCATTTATAACAGCGCTTCTGTGCCACCCTAAAAGCTTTAACAGTAGCAGGTTATGATGATAACAACATCCATGAATTAAAAGTTAAAAGGTGTTCATTTGAAACTTGGACCCATTAATAAAGAAGAGACTGGTGATAGGAGAGAAAGTCGTGGTCAATTTTTGTTAAGAAAAACAATGGGGTCACTGCCCCCTTTTTCTATTCTTTTAGGAAGAAAAAGAAACTGCAACCATACTTAAAGAAGATTCATAATTTATTATATAAATATTGAATGATTAAAAAATTTTCATAAACATATAGATGATACTTGACAGAGGGTTTAGGGAAAGGGCAATTCTCATCAAAAGAAGTTCCGATTTTAATTTTACTTTTATTTGTTATTATTTCCCTATGGTGTATCACTTTTTAATGTTGTTGCTTTTTTATGAGAAATGTTGTTGCTTTACTTAAACCAATATAATTAAACATATTCGTTTTTACTTTTAGGAGTTGTTGACAAAAATTTTTCTTCAAACTGTTATAATTAAACGCTTATTTTCTTAAACAAAACACTGTGATAAAGCTCTAAAACACACGTCAACGATTTAAATGATATATAATAGTGATTTCACATTCTTTTTTAATCTCTATTTAAGATTAATAATAATTATAATACAATTATATATATCACGTAAACTTATAAATAGAGTTCCAATTTCTTATACCGTGCATGGATCAGGAAGTTAAGAATGAAACTTCATGCGTGGAAAATTAGTAAACTTATTAGCTAGTAAGAACTAAGAAGCAGAACGTAATTTAACATGAAATCAAGTACACTAGATATAAATCATATAATATAAAACATAAATTGAATTAATAATTAACATTGAAATGAAAGAAAGAAAGAGAAGTAATTGGTTCGAAAATATATATTATTGTGAAAAGGTATATACAAATATCCACCGAACTAGATTTTAAGTATAATTGTAAAGATATTATATTTTAACTAAAATTTTTCAGCTTCGTTAAAATTCAATACACCTTAATAATAAATTTTAAAATTTATTGAGAAGTACATGTACACATATTTTTTTAATTTAAATGTGATGATAAATTTTATAAAATCATAATAAAAAATTTTTTGGATATTACTCAAAAATCGATTTATAATCCTTGAATAATATGGTTAAATTATAGGAATGCTGAATTGATTGAAATTCCTCATGTAACACTGTTATTTTTAATGAAAATATATATTTTTTCCAACTTTTGAAACTATAAACATCTTTTTGCAAAAAAAAATTACAAAAACCTTTTTACAAAACAATCAAATCACAATGCGTGTTTTTTAATATACTCATTTTTTATCAATTGGATAATGTGGAAAAAAAATTCCTTGAAACCTCTATGGGGTTGGGAATGAGAATACTTATTTTCTCGAAACTTTAATGAGGATGGGGAGTGCATTCATCGCCTCATCGAACCCATTTCAACCCTACCCTTAAATGATATTCAAGAGATAACCTGACACACTTATACTGAGTTGAAGAGACAAAGTGATATATTTTTTTTTCTTTGGGGAGAATGGTCATCTATGTTAAGTTTGTGCATGTGTATATATGCAAAAGAAGATGGTGGGCACAAAAACCCGTTGATGCCCATTCTTAACCAAACACCTTTTTATCTGATTTGCCAAACACATCCATTGGCCGTCCTAAGAATCTAAAGGACCCCTTCTTGATTATGACCCTTTTTGTTTTTATTTTATTTTATTCTATATAATAATTTAAAAAAATATTTTATGTTTAAGTAATTGGTGATTCTAATTATACTGGTTTTAAATTCCAAAAAGCCTTTTGTATCTTTAAGCTGATATCACTTATTGTGTTGAATCAATACCAAACCCATTCATTTATCTTGGATTTATGCATAATACAATAATTCAATCAATTGATTAAATGGAGGATAATATAAAGGCTTTACACCATGCCTGCCTTTTGTCTTAATTGTACCATAAAGGAAGGCCATTTGATTATTGGCAGTCAACGTTAATTTGTTAATTGATTGCCAATATACATATGGTTTTACCTCCATTATTCTTATTTATGTTAATTTTGGACAAATTAGAATTTTAAAAAGGTTAGTATCGAATCCAAAACCCCCCACCTCTGTTTTGAGAGGTGTACCACTTGAGTTACACCAAATTGATTCTTATTTAAATTATTTGATTACGATATTGCACGGGTTGTAAATGAGTTGAGCCTCTCATGCATGAACAACTCATTCTTTGATTCAATACATAACTGAATTATTGTAAACATTATTATTTTTAACATTATCATTCTATAATTGAGTTGAACTCTATCATACCCAAATTTGGCTAAAAACTAGTAAGCAAACATAATACTTTTTACACATAAAATACAATTTTAATAATACCCAAAAAAGGTATGTTAATTTATAGTACTCGGCATATTTTTTATCTATTTATCATTTTCTTTTTATTGTTGATTTGAGACTTCTAACTATTTAATATATAATAAATAAATGTTATTAAACTATGAAAATATAATGAGTATATAATTTTTTTATACTTTAATTTGGTTGGTTTAGCTCGTACTTATAGTTAAATAGTTGTCAAATTTGTTGTGAATTCGAATTATATCAGAGTATAGTATAGATCGTGTTTTATTTTGTTTATCTTACCCAATTTGACCTACAAATTAAAGCATATTGTCTCATGGAAGGTGCAAATTCTTATTTGCAGTTCATAATCAAATGCAAATACAAGTTTATTTGTTGCTTATATATATATGGAAGATGATCACCGGTAATTAAATGGTACGATAAAAGAAATTAGTGTAGCAAACTCTCTGCTTTTATTCACAAACGGAAAAGGAATCCCTTCACAAACCCATCCATGCACGTGCCAAAAAAAACACATCACACATGCCACCAAACTTTAGTTCAGTAAAATAAAAATAAAAATATCATAAATTCAAATTAAAAACCCATTAATTATCATTTATCAATCAAAATATTCAGCAATTAAGGTCTCCACGCACTACACCAAACCACCGGCTGTTCTTTCCAGCAAAGGTAAATTCCGGCGGCGGCGGAAGAGGAGTCAGCGCTCTGAGTCATTGACCAACCTTCCTTATACCTCCTTAACAAGGCGCGTACATCATCACAAACTTCGTCGCTATATAAAACAGGACTAAATCCACATGCATGCAATCGCGCCGACCACCGCATCGCCGTTTCTCTCCGTTCAATCGATTCGGACGGTGGACACGCCACCAGATCAACAATCGCACGTCCGGCGGCTCTCTCTAGCATCAACCGTTCATTACTCGTCTTAGAAAAGCTTTCTTCTAATGATTCAAAGTAAACCCTAAACCACCGCAAACACTCCTGAAATCCTCCTACAAATTCCAATCCATCAACGCCGACATCGAGATCAGCCTCTTCTTCAACAATTGTGATGATTCTCGGCCGCAACTGTTGAAATTTCGATATGATGTAATCTCTCCGGTGCGCGATCGGAGATACCGAATGGAGAGATCCAACGCAATTGATAGCTAAAGCTTCATCGTCTCTGATCTCCAATTCCGCTAGATTCAAATCGGATAAATCACCGGCGTGATTAATTACGCTGAATTTAAAAGGTACGCCCATTAGCCTAGCGAATTTCTCCATTCTGTTGCCAATTTCTCTCATTACTTTCTGTACGGCTGCCTCGCCGCGGCCGGCGGTGGTTCTAGTAGCGACGACGGTGGTTAGCCGGAGATGCGGCGTCTCATCAGCGCGGGTAGCTAAAGCTTCAAGCAAAGTCGGCCATTGTGTACAGTAAGTATTACTAATATCAACAATATGCAATTTACTTTCCCCTTCAAATGCCTCCATTATTGCACCATTACACGATACATGGCCAAAAGTAGTCCAAGGGCTTACCTCTTGAAACTTAAGCACCATTTTCCTTGTCGATTCGAAGGAGCAAGTCTTCTCGGTGGCAGCTGCTAAAGTCCGGTAGCACCTCTGGCCGGAATCAGTCGTCCGGCTAAACAAAGCCTGGAGGAAATAGGTAGAAAGCTTTTGATCGGTGTCCCCATAAGGAGAGCCTAGTTCATTAAGCATCCACATCAATTGCTGAACCCTAGAGCTGTTCTTGTCAGCTATAGCTCGGGCTGTCTGGAGGAGGATATCGGTGGCCCACTGGCCGGAGAATTCGAAATTGAGATCATGAGAAGGGGAATAAGAGATATCTGTGTTAGAAAGATAAGCATGGGGAGGAGTTGGATTAGTAGTTGGAGTAGTAGTCGGAGTCGGTGTGTTTTGGTGATAAGGAGGAAAGTAATGTTTAGAAGAAGACGAAGAATAGTCTTCTTCATCCATGAAAAAGTTGAAGCATTCTTCTTCCTCTTCTTCTTCGTCTTCTCGTTGTTGTTGGTAATTGTTGTTGTAGTTTAGTGTAGAGGATCTTAATGAACTGCTTGAAGTTCTGCCAGTTGAGTTGTTAAGAGACGATTGAGTATCTGATTGGTGTTGTTGTTGGAGACTAACTAGTCTGAACAAAGTATCCATCTAAACCATTAAACTAACAACAACTTTGATTTGGATGTGAGTTGTGACTTTTTTTTTAACTGTTGGACTTTAAGAATAAAGGGATGGGTTTGGGTTTTTTTTAAAGGGTGGATAGAGATAGGATCTTGGACTTGGATGGATTCTAGTGTTTAATTTTATGTTCAGATTATAATTGGAGAGAGGAAAGGGGAGAATAAGCGAATAAGAATGGGAGGGAATCTGATGATATAGGGTGTCTTTTGTAGGAATCGATGATAATGGAGAAGGGCTTTTTGTTTCTTTTTCTTTAGGTTACTGTTTTATTTGTTTCTTTTTCGAAAGATTTACACATGTTCTGTTTCAAAATCATTATTTATAATTTTAATCATATGTTATTTCATTTGAATCCTAGCAATTGGTGGAACCGAAGGAACTTAATATATGGGTCACCGGTACATGGCTCTATATAAGAGTAGAGGTGGTCGGTGGTCGTGGCAGCCCCACCTCCCTCCGCCACTAAATTTTAGGAGAATACGCTTGATTAACTATGATACTCAGTTCTTTGATGATAGATGGCTTGAGCAAAAAGTAAACTATTTGGTACAATAGTTTTACATGAAAAGAGAAAGTGTCTCAAATTTTTAATGACAAACAATAATAGTTGGATACAGATTTTCTCTTTAACGTGATTATATTTATTAATTTCAATTAATCTCGATTATTTATTTAATTTTAATGGTTGAGGTTAAATTATAATAATGCAAGGTTCACGTGTCATTAACACTCAATCTCAATTATTTATTTAAATTTGATTGAAAATTATAAATATATCAAAAATTGAAATGTAGAGAATGTTTCCTGTTACTAGTTTCTATATGATATAATATAGATTTTGTTAAGTAGGTAAAAACTGAAAAGATATATAAAATTGGTCAAAGTATCAACGAGACTAAAGTTATCCAACAGAACTTAAAAGTAATCATAAATTTATTCTTACCCTTCCATTTTACAGCAGTGGATCCTCTCAGTAAATGGTTTTGATAAGGTAAAAAGGAAATGAAAGAAGTATGGTGGAATGATTAGCTTTATAGAAGGGGTGGAAGAGAGAGAGAGAGAGAGAGTGGGAACAGGCGTGGAGAGAGAGAATAAATAACAGTAAAGCTGCAAGGGAGCGTGGCATAATAATCCCTTTCCATTCTCTGCCCAAATTCCATCCTTTTAAGTTTTCCCTTTACTTCTACTCCAATTATTATTATTATTATTATTATTATTATTATTATTATTATTATTATTATTATTATAAATACCAATACAGTTTATATTTTTGATCAATTCATTTCTCCAATTTCTAGGGCAGGTATAAGAATAAGTCTAGTAATTTTTAATTTTGGAAACTTTTTTTTTAAACGAGGATTGAATTCTAATAATGGTTAAGTTTAACCATTCCTCATATATGAAAAATGGATCAGAATGAGATTCTTTAAATATGAGAATGATCAATTTTCTATTTTGAAGAATAGATTAAAATAATATTTTTTTAATCTTTTTAAATTTTTATTTTATTATTTTTTATTAGTTCAATGATAGAATATTATTATTTTAAAATGAATTTGATTTGAGGATGAAAAATGAAAAAGATGATGAAAAATATTATATTTCTTAATTAATAGCATTTGAAAAATGATAAAAAAAAAAATGTTTGAACTTAGATTCGAAATGCCCCTTATTCCTCATCAGTAACCCTCTCCTAAACGTGGCCGTTTCTCAACGTGGCTCAAATATATATTTCTGTACCTAAATGACTACGTAATCTACTTTTTCCTTTTATATATGGCCCCTCTTGTGTACATATATGAATTTCCACTTGCTACCTTTATATATTGCTTGGTTCCCAAGTGAAAGGATATGGTCATTTCAATTAGTTATGATTGCAACCCCTCCAACTCCCACAACTTGCCTCTTCTATTGTCTCCATCTTCTTGTCCCTTCCCTTCACTTTTACCTTCATTCTTTCCCCTTCTTGTACTTAAAACCCTTATCAAATTTGGACCTATTACCTATACTTGTAACTCTTTTCTTATAAATCTTTTTATGTATAGCATCAAGGTGCGTGGCTATGTTTTTATAATGAATATTATTGTAACTACTAATCATTAGTGATTTTCCATTTTGTGGATTCTTCTTTTGTCTTTTGCTTCCACCTAAATTATTTTCTTCGAAATTATCATTATTTAATTTGTGGCTCACACTCGGGAAAAGGCAATCCCTTTTTTTTAAGAAGCTGCTCCATCGGCAAATATTTTGCTTACATCTACTTGAGAAAATATATAATTTATATACCTGTTTTGTAATAATATGCATTACAATACATAATGATTTACTAAATAACACAGACGACTAAGTTGAAAGAACTTTTTTAATATAATGGTCCCAATTTAATTATTGTAATAATAATAATTATTATTATTGGCTTTTATTTCTTTTATTTAAGGGAGGGGCAGTGTATTATAAGAATTATGGGTGAAATGTCACTGCCGCGACCATAATAGAATATTTTTAGTCTATGCGAGGCCTATACATTCTAATTCTCATCTATAGTTGTTTTTTAGACCAACTAACTTTAGCGATGAATGATATGTTAATAGCCATTTTATTAAAAAAAAATTAAAGCATGATTATAATTAATGTGCGAAAGATAGGTAGATCTTATGATGACTTTATAAAAAATAAAATCTTCATTACTTTGTCTCTTATCATCATTGGATTAATAGTGTGTAAATTAATCTAATGATGATAAGAGACAAAGTAAGATGTACTTTCAGCATAACCATCACCAAGTAGAAATTATTTCACTTTTCTTTGTACTTAGTATAAAAGCAATTGTAGAAATTGACAAATATAAGAGATTTAAATTTTTGTTATTGATAAACAATCTAGTATTTCAATTATAGTGAGTATTGAACACTCAATCTTATAAATCATAAAATGAAGATAATTGTTCCCTCCGTTCCAAATTACTTGTTACGGGTAGAGGTGATTCGGTCGGATTTTACTATAATATATCCCAACCAACTCATTTAAATCCCGATTAATTTCATATTAACCGGACAAGGCTTCGAAAAAGGAAAAGTATATTTTTGTAAGTGTGTTTTGCCATAGTTATCAAATTGTAGAAAGTGATATTTGTAAATTAATTTAGAAGTGAAAAACCAATAAATGGTTTTATCTTCGTTTGATTACGGCAGCTTATTTATTCTTTACAACTAATCCTCTTGATTTAATTGTTTAATTACATCTAATCTCTTGAATCTTGATGATGCTGGCAATGACTCCACTTGTGAAGTCAATTAGGAGCTGTAAACCAAAAGAAACTAAAAAAAAATACAATAAAAGCTAAAATTATTTTATTGATGAAGAAAGTTTTGTGCTACTTAAGCATGAAACTAAAATTCAATATATACCTAATACAATATTTTTTTAAAAAAACAATGAATTTATGTTATATGGGTTGTTTGTTTACATAATCTATACATGGTGACCCAAACTTTATTGATATATTACATCAATGTTACATTTATTATGGTTAAAGAGAGAGAAGAATTGGTCTGGCATGAAAAATGCCAGAGACTTGTAGACTTGAATGCGCAAGGTGCATAATGATTTGGAAATCCACACAAACACTATTTTTTTGTTTCAATTTTAATTGTTCTGAATTTTATTTATACTCGTAAGGTTTAAAATTGCAAAACTATTTCTAAAATATAGTACTTTTTTCCACAATTTTCCCTGATTCATACCACCTTTCGCTCTTCTACTTTTTGTATTTATTTTTTTCTCATTTGCATTTCTCCTTTACAAACTATTTTAGAATATTTTATTAGTTTTATCTCCTCAAAGCCATATATTTATCGACATATTTTTCTAACAATTGTTCTTCAAGGTTTTAGAATGGTACAAATGATGTACAAGTGAAATATAGCATAGTTATATCATCTTATACATCCATATTTTACTTACATCATAACTATATTTAACTTATACTTAAGTTTTACAGTTCAATACATTGATGATTAGTTCTGAGTGAGGTATAAGTTGTTATGTGTGTGGTATTAGTGAAATATAAGCGCACTATAAGAACTGAGGTAGACAGCATGAGTGCATTGTTACGGCATTATGTGTTTGGTATATGTACAATGTAAACATGGTTAAGTGTGATACGAGAATGGTATGAGGTATGAGAGTCGCATAAGTGTGAGAAAAATGTGCAAGTATGGTACGAGTTTGGTATGAGTGTGTTACAAGTGTGGCAAAGTACAATATAAGAGCATAAGTGTCAATATGTGAGTGGTACAAGTGTTAATTAAGTGTGATATAATTGAGGTATAAATGTTGTACAATTGGCATAAAAGTGGTACAAGCATTGCATGAATGTGTACTTAATATCTATGTAGCATGGAAACGGAAACGGAAACGTGAAAACGTCCTTTCTAAAAAATATAGGTTTGGAAACTGCAGGGAAACACGTAAGTAATAAAAATTTAAGAGTATATTCATAAATATAAAAAATATAAAATTTCGTACATATTATTTCATTCTTATATAAAATACTAAAAAACATGAATTTTAAAATAAATTTATTGATTATAAAACAAATCTATATGAGTAATGGCTATTTCAAAACATTAAACAATAGTAAATATGGTTATCGAAGATAATAAAGTTTCATGAAATCTGAAAATTATGTCATATTTACTAAATCGTAATAATGTAAGTATATAAAATGGAATAAAATAA
>CATIWQ010210643.1:0-12472 GCA_949673415.1 Euphorbia schlechtendalii
GCCGTGCTTGATATTTATGTAAACCCGAGACCAGATTGACAAATAATAATTTTTTATTATATATTTATATGCTAGATTTAATAATGATCTAAACTTTTAATATTGTATCCTATTAAATTTTTGTACTCTTTTTTGGTAAAACAACTACGATAAATTTTACTAAATATTGAAGACTTAAAGTAAATAATGTAATCAAATGAAAAAATTTTGCATATTGTTTGTCTATTTTGTTAATTTTTTTCTATTTAGTTTAACAAAAATTTAAAATATAAAAATATTTATGGATCACGGATCGATTATGGGAATGACCTCGTAAACTCTGTCAAATCTCGAACTTTAAAAATATGAACTTGGACCATATTTGAATTAATGTATTTAATAAAGAAAATCCAACAAAACCCAACCCGAGAAGCTAAATGATTGTAAAACGCATATATGGTTACACAATAGAATTTGACCTAATACATCAATGCCCTCTAAAGTTAGCTTATAAAATCGAATGTCACCCTCAACTTTCAAAAGGATCAGTTACCCCATTAACTTGGTAAAAATGCACCAGCTACCCCTCAACGCCACATGTCAGTATGTGATTGATTTGATTTTTCAAATATGTCATTTTTCTGATTTTTCTCTCTCAAACTAGAAGTTGACACGTAACATTGAGTGGGGGCAAACTGGTATATTTTTTACCAAGTTAAGGGGGGTAACCGATCCTTTTTACCAAATTAAGAGGATAATTAATTTTTTTGAAAGTTGAGGGTGAGTCAACTCTAAGACGGTGTTGAGAGGAGACTTGAAATAGAGAATGATGGTAAAGTCGATTTGATAAACAGGTGACATCCGGAAAATGAAAAACTGAAGTAAAACGACATCTTCTGTCGGATAAAACGCAATCTTATTAAACTATTTTTAGATATTTCCTTTATTTTTTCTCTTTAGTACTTCGTTTTAGCTCTCTCGTATCGATTTTCTAGCGGAGGAACAAGAAAAGAAAAGAGGAAGAAGAAATGGCGGATCAGCTCACTGATGATCAGATCTCCGAGTTCAAGGAAGCCTTCAGCTTGTTCGACAAGGATGGAGATGGTTTGTTTTTTCACCTTTCAGTTTTTTTATGTTTATTTCCAGATCTACTCTGCCGATCGTTGTTGTTAATTGCTTAATTTCGTGGAGATTTACTTGATTTACGTTTTCTTGTTTTTTTCTGTGATTTATGTTGGAATAACTGATATATGATACCGTGATTTCCTTGTTATTGTCAAATTTGTTAAAGAAACTGCAATCAGATGATGAATATCTGTTTAGATATATTTTTGCGTTTGTTATTTTAAGTTACGTAGATAATGAATTGCATTTTCTGTGACCTGAACTGAGTCTTGATATTCTGAAAAGTTGATCTTATTCATAGCCTTGGGGAAATAGGTTACTGTAATTTTGTGATTATATGGATCAGTCCCCTTCAATAATTGTGGCTTTGTTCTCCTCCACTTCAAACTATGTTAATTTGTTATTGAATCTGTGACTGTCTGAATGAATTTCTCATAAAAAATGGTTGTGCACACAAGGTGTATTATGTTATCTGATTCTGAGCTTAAAGATATTAGTTTCTGATCAATTCTATTCATTGATTGGTTATATTTGTTTCTGCTGCCGAAATTTCTTCCATTGATACCATACTGCCCTTATATCGGTTTGATGCAAGATTGTTAATTGCAGTCACATAAATGTGTAACCTGATATCTGGGGTTTAGCAATATACTGGTTGACAAATTGAAGTCAGTGATTTGTTGTGTGTGTTTTCATAGCTGGAATATCACCAAATGCCATGTTGATAGGGTTTGGCATATGATTCTGAATCAGAGGTTTGATGCGGGATTGTTAATTGCAGTCATATAAAGGTGCAACTTGCTATCTGGTATTAATAATATTACTTGTTGATAATTATGGGATTTTTTTGAGTGTTTCCATAGCGGTACACCAAATGCCATGTTGATAGGGGGTTGGCGCATGAATTATGTATTAGTGGGTTAATGTGAGATTGTTTATTGCAGTCTCATAAAGGTGCAACCTGTTATCTGGGGTTAATGATATTACTTGCTGATAAATTTTAGTAAGTGATTGGTTTTATCATTTATGTGTTTCCTAATCCGGAATGTCACCATATTCCATGTTGATAGCGTGTTTGGCGTACGAATTTTGAACGAGTGGTTTGTTCTGAGATTGTTAATGGCAGTCACATAAAGGTGCATCCTGTGATCGATATATTACTGTCAGTTATTTGTTTTGTGTTCCGGCATTCCACATTCAGAACATCACCAAACAATATCGGTAGCGTTTGGCTTATGAATTTCGAATGAGAGGCTTGTCGTGAGATTGTCAATGGCAGTCGCACAAAGTTGTATAAGTTGCGAGTAATTCCATAGCCGGAATCTCACCAAATACCTTAATCCCGCTAATTTTGTCCATTTGGGGTTCAATTTGTTGGACATTTTATTTCCATCTCAAGAAGCTGGGAGGGTTAACACGGTAAATTTGATCCTGTCATTTGCGAATTTCAGGTTGCATTACCACAAAGGAGCTCGGAACTGTAATGAGATCTCTCGGCCAGAACCCAACCGAGGCAGAGCTTCAGGACATGATCAACGAAGTCGATGCTGACGGGAATGGAACCATAGACTTTCCCGAGTTTCTCAACCTCATGGCTAGAAAGATGAAGGACACCGACTCGGAGGAAGAGCTCAAGGAGGCTTTCAGAGTGTTCGACAAGGATCAGAACGGTTTCATCTCAGCCGCTGAGCTGCGGCATGTGATGACAAATCTCGGGGAGAAGCTTACCGATGAAGAAGTGGATGAAATGATCAGAGAGGCAGATGTTGATGGCGATGGGCAGATCAATTACGATGAATTCGTCAAGGTTATGATGGCCAAGTGATCATGATCATCGGCGAACTGAAATCCTCAATGTTTAAAAAAAGAAAAACTGTTTCAAGAGATGGAAAATGGATACTGATT
This sequence comes from Euphorbia schlechtendalii, assembly GCA_949673415.1. NCBI lineage: Eukaryota > Viridiplantae > Streptophyta > Magnoliopsida > Malpighiales > Euphorbiaceae > Euphorbia > Euphorbia schlechtendalii. Next base: position 3,010 of record CATIWQ010210643.1, read on the forward strand.
TGATGTAGTTTTTTGTTTATTTTAATTCTCTCTTTTTCTATTTTCTGGGATTTTTAGTGTGATCATGAGGAATTATGGGGAGGTCTGGCTTGTACTTTGACTTGGATTTTTTGGAGCTCCTATACTTATATGTCTCTGATCTTGTAGGGAGATAGTATAGGTGTTTCGGTATTTTATGGAGGTTGATATTTCTTTTTAATGTGTCAAATAACATCTTCAGAATTCTTTTCGTGGTTTCAGCAAATTTTTATGCATGCTATCGATCGACTCATTACAGTTTTTGTTCTCGAGGAAACATGATATACAGGTAACCCTAGTTGTAAAGTTTAATCAACCTTGTCAAAACTAAGTGGTCATAGAATATCTTAAGTTTTACATGTATAAAAATAAACAGGCCACATTAAGTAAGTTAAAATGGAAGCCATATTTCTGGAATGTTCGAAAAATTTTCTTAAGACATAGGGACTTATGATGCAATTTGATATTAACATTCAAGTTTCTCCAACTTACATTACAGTCCCCATCATTTTACAGATAGATGAATCACAAGAAATGCAAAGCTTTTACCTATAATGTGTTTGGAAACTTTCTCAAAAAATGTTTCCATACACACGCTTAATTTCTCGTCAAAGGAGCGAAATCAACCGGTTTACTTCATTAATCAAAAGCTTGATTTAAATAGTAACTTAAAATGAAATAAAGGAAATATGTGAAGAATGTGGGAATAGGCAAAACGACTTTATAGGGCATTATGGTATGGTTTATGCAATGTTTGCATTACTCTATGTCATTTTGTTTCTGTTATGCAATCCAGATTAACGAAAGTAAATAAAAATCATTTTAACATTTTCAACCCAATCCCATAATGATAAGTAATAACAAAACTATTGTGCATAATCATATTCACATATATTTTTTCATTCTTTTGTAATGATTTGTCAGTGTCAATTAAAATCACTGTATTCCCTGGGCATAAACTCAAAATTTAGGACATAATGATTACAGTTAAGAAAACCCGTTAACATTGGTAAAAAAAATATGCCCTCTTCTTTCGGACATCAATTCAGCTCAACTTTGCACACTAGCCAATTTACACTGATCTCCGTTAAGTTCGATTTAAGTACCACAATTCATTCTAAGATATGGCGTTAATTCTAATCAAATGAACACAAATTACTTCACACCTCCTTATCTTCAAACAACGAAAAAAAAACAACGGAACAAAACATAATTCTGCAGATCATGTTCGATCCAATTTACATTCGAATCTTCCTTGCCGGTTTCAGCATTATTGCATAGCAATGCATCTCGTTTGTAAATTGTAACGAACATGATCCCGACAGAAAGCGGGTTTTTTTCCTTTTTCATCAAATTCCAGGTTTACGTTTCCCATTGCGAAAAAAAATATCGACAAGCTAGCACACAATCCTCATTAAAACAACTTACAGGCTCTTCGAACGGTCGCGGAGTTAGCAAAAGAATCGACTAGACTTCTCAGTTAAAGATCTTTGCGCCAAAACCTGCCATGAGACATGTTACAATGTTCAGAGAATATTTTTCCGTAAAATATCACATTTTATTTCGTTTCTTGTTTATACTATCTATCATATTCATAACTCACTGCAATTCTGATCCTTGTACAAATGATGAATTACCTCTACAAATGAGACAGAGACACATTTCTTGGAAAATATCTTACAAGAGATAAAGTATGTAAGGAAATCATTGAATTCTATTGTTAGATTTCTTTCCAAACAATTAATTTCCTGAAGAAAGGAAATGATTACCTCAAACTATCACAATAAATGTCTGTTTGCAAATAAGGTGCAGCGACGACGATTGCAAATAAGGTGCAGTGACGACGATTGCAAGCTTTCATTTTTTAACTGCTAGTTGTCTAATTTAATGCAGATAGCAAATTGGAGTAAATTATTCTTCACATAATTTTTTAGCATATTAGAATTACAATGAAACAATGAAGAAAAACAAGTGCATAACTAATGACAAATATTTCATTCTCTAGCATAAAACAACATGAACAAAGACTACTCCCGAAACTTACTTTTCATGTACAATTGATTTAATTCATTTTACTAATATCACGCTAAAAATTAAATCATAGTTTCTGCCAACATTTTAACTCATATAGAGTGTGTTTAGCGTTGCTTTCCGTGCCCCAAAACTGCTTTCGCCTACTTTCTCATATAGCATGCGTAAAGCAGTGGACAACAAACCCAAACTCACTCTTAGTGTGGGGAAGAAAATAAGTTCAGTTTAGTAATTTTAACATTTATCAGCAAAAACTTATTTTCTTGAAGCACAGTAACAAATTGCTATTATTTTAATTTATATTTCAATTGATCAGAAAAACATATAATTTCTCATGAAGTGACAATGTTTTTGAAAAACAACATCACGTGTTATTGGCATAGGATATAAGTATTTTGTTTAAGATAATTAGATAAGTTTCCATATTCCAGACATTTAGTTATGACCAATTGAATAGGAAATTCTGTTACAAAACTAAGTTCGATAAATGATCGGCTAATCCCCAAATTCATCAAATTATGCAAAAATTAACAGTTTGGTCGAACTAGCCCATGACTTTCAATTCATGTAAACTGTAGTCCGATTTCTAAAAGCAACTAAGCTTTCACTTTCAGTCTTAAGAAATAGACTCACTAAAAGTCATCTATATTGGAAAACGAATGAGATGAAATTGAAATGAGTATTCAACAGTTCAGTATGATGTAATTTTTCCATAACTTATCAATAAGTTTGAATTAGTCAGCTAATTTGTGTCCAAAGTAACTTTTGGGTAAATTGGCTGAGAAGTACAATGGAACATTTTATGCATTATAGGCTATATTAAAGTTGATAGCAATAAAATTTTGAGATATGATGGAGAAAACAAGAAACTAGCAGATTTTTCGATCATGGAGCTTAAAAGTAGAGGTAATATCACATACCTCTGTGCTGGAATAGCTTGTTATGTTGATTGATGTGAACCAAGATTATAATTTGATTCTGTCTTTTTTGTCACATCTACGACAATAGAATCTGTGATAGCATCCCTCACTTTATTTTCAACAAATGAACAGCTTGCAGATTTGATTACTTCAGCTTCATTGTCGAGACAGAGAGCTAAATTTCCAACTTCAACTTCAGCATTAGATCTTTGAGAGCATCTTCCAATGCCATCTCCAAATTCCACAAAATCTTTTGAGCTGACCGCAAAATCTTCAAGTCCATCATACACAGGTGTACCTTGTATAGATACCCTCATTTCATCTTCCACAGCAAAAACTTGCAGCGATTCTTTTTCTTCTTGCTCATTGGGAAAGAAATGGCCAGAATAGTGCCTTCCCTCTTCATGCTTTAGCTTGTAATTATCTTCAGAATTATCATCATCATCATCATAATCCAAATGACGCAGAATTTCTGGAAGGGAATAATTACTAGCTTCGGAATGCTTGGTGCCCATTTCAATGTCAACTTTCTCTTTTGAGCTTACAAAACCATCCCCAAAGTTTGGCATTGCTGATGTTGCAACAATACTTTCTCCTTCCTCCACAAATGATCGGAAGTCATTCATTGAGGATGGAATCTTGGTGAAAAATACTTCCATTATATTTTTCAACATTCCCCTATTATATGGATTCTCCTTCTTATCATACCGGTAGCGGAAATTCTCATATGTGGTCTGCATAAAAGAAGAAACAAAAAATATGTTAAGAGGTTCTTTCCAAAAACATATCTAGAAAATGATTTTGTGAGAATAAAATCAGTGGAACATTAGTAATCATGGAAACAGTGCATGTATACATCATGTTCTTGAGCTTCCAAGCGCTAATGCAACAGAAAAAAGACAAAACTTCAGCCGTTAAGTCAATAAAAGATGCATTTACAAAAACATAGAAAAGCAACTGTTCATGACGCAAACTGCAAGAGATATCTAGCATAGACACTGCAACAGAATGAAAATATTGAAACCATGTGACCAATGTGAATAAATATAACAATCACAAATGCTTAACAATGTTGTGTCAATGATAAGAATATATTTAGAAAAAAGGTACAAGAAGTATTTCAGCAGTAAAGAAATTAAAGTTTAAAAGTATTGTTTCATTGATTAAAGTATTTGCTTCTTTTTTCAAGGTACATATTCAGGAACAGATAGGAATACTCTTCAGACTGCTTTCACAAAACCACCAATAAACGCACAATTTGACTCTGAAATAGAAAATCGCAATCAACACCTCCTTAGATACTAGATTATTTAATGAAAAAATAATCTCTAACCTCAAAAACATAAACTACTTGAAACTTTCCTCATCTTCAAGAGTGAATGAACTCAATGTCTTATTGCTCTTCATACATTTCCCAGTAAACTAGTCATTTCCCGATTATATTTTTTTTTTTTTTTGGAATTTAACCGAAAGTGCTTGGTTTTGCCGCCACTGTAGCTATTTTGAGAATGGGAAACTAGACACCTTCAATAACATATTGAAGCATCAAGACATATTTTCCACTTAATTACATTCGATATAAACTCCATAAGTAGAACTGATGGAGTAACAATTAGAGGAAAATCATTCATAACATCAAAACAGTGGCCTAGGGGACCCAAAATGGTTCCATGTGTAGGCTCACACCTTTAGTATATTCGATGATGGTGATTGTAAGCATAGTCAACGAACCAGATTTAGGGGTTCATTATATATTTTTAAAAAAGGTTGCATCCAGTCTCTAAAACTAGATCTGATTTCTTGATCACCTTGATCAAAATACTGGATTTCATAGCGAACTTTTTGTTTCTTTAAAAGCCACGAAATAAAATTTTATTAGTTCATTCTCCATTGGCTTGATTCTTTACCTCCATCCACAGAAGTTCCGATTTCTTCTTGTTTGAATAGTCCCTAGGTGTCGTAATAATATACGATAGAAGTTGAACACATTAATCAAAGATTTATATCAGATAATTCATGAAAATGCTATGAAAGAAGTCAAATAAAACTACACCAAAAGCAATCAGTTACACTATGAAGAGTACAAAAATGAGAAGCTTGAGTTGAAATTGCACGATGCTAGATCTCATATAGTCATGGATCAAGATGTTATGCAAGCAGAAAAAGAACATGTTCTTCATCTAAATCTTTTGATTATTTAGAGGCTAAAAATAGTCACCTGGTTTGTGCAAATTAAATAGGAATGAAAAATCGTTAGGCCACCTACGAACCATACAGCAATGAAGCAGTAGACGATGAGAAAATCAGAGAGGATATCCCCTGATATTGCTTTCAAGAAATGCTTCTTTGAGCTGAGAATGTATATCCAAGAAAACAAAAAGACATATACACACAAGATAGTTGCCGTCAATATAAACATGAAGAAGAATCGGTAGTTACGCTGCAAACAAATAAAAAAGTGACAATGTTGTTAGTTCCTCACAGAAATATAGCAATTTCCAAAAAAAATCAGATTTAGATCCATTATCAATTGATGATAGGCATTATTCTTATTTTTCTCCCGCATCCATAAGGATAACTGGATCAGTATATAGCTCACCCCAACTTTAAGGCTCCCTCTCACAAGTGACTTTTCCTTCTCCCTCGTCTAATTGTTTAATTTATGTAAAATACCACAGAACCAAATATCTATATGCATTTTAACTATTTCATAGATAAAGTAAAAACAGTTGGAGAAACATAGTTACTGAACTTACTACTCCAATGCACTGACCAACCCATGGACAGTGATGATCAAATCTTTGGACACAGTTGTTGCAGATTGAACAATGAGATGCACGGGGAGGACGATAAAGAAAACAAGTATCACAATATTTAACTTTTACTGCATGGCCATTCACCATCACATCTTTCGTCCGTGGTAGTTTTAAATGAGGGGTTCTACCGTTGACCCATTCCATTGAAGGTGTATTCATTTCAAGTGTTTCATGTGACTCAGGAGGGTGCGAATTTCTACATACTATTCCAGGATCTCGACTAGACGTCAGTAAAAGAAATGCTAAATCCTGCAGAGAAATTGAAATTACAATAACAAAATCATCATCCAAATGCAACAAGAAGCTAAAGTTGCAAATTATTGAGTAAGTAAAACAAAGCAAAATAACAACTCAGAGAAGAAACAATTGATAAAACTGTCATTTAAATACATAAAAATTGTTTTCAGCATATTATAGGTCACACCGAATGTTCAATAAATGCCTTAATGACCTATTAAAAACGGATTATACTTGCAGTGGTGAAAGGAAATAAAAAGAAAAAGTAGATAAACAAAAGAGACAAAACGTGGACCTAGTGCGGTTGCATGTTGATAGTATATGTGGTAACAGAGAATATATGTTAGCAGACAATGTTGAGAAGTTTTAGTCCAACATTCCCACCCTTGGCAGAAGCAACAAATATTAAAACATATACAAGCTATAACACTGAAGAAAACAAGGTAGACCAGTTGGTCACAAAGGACAAAGCAGTGAGCAATAACTTAGCATCATGTGCAATTTTACATAAATAATTTAAAAATTAACAAAAATCAAGCCTAAGTAGGCTTTATACGTTCTATTCTTTGACATTTGTTCTTTAATTTTGTAATAATTCAATTAAATCAACCCAAGGGCCTTTAATTGACCATTTCTCTATTCAGTATATCTCAGAAAGGAACTAGAGTCTAGAGCAAATAATTTATCTGTTAACTGCAAATTAATAGATTTTAGTCTTCTGATTCATTTAAATTCCACTACATCAAAAGAGAGCCATTTATAATGGTATATGTCTAGACATTACATCTAAATTGATATAAATGTTTTAAGAATTTAAAAGGATATAAAACAACATTATCAGAACATGAAGCGATGAAATCAAAATCAAACTCCAAATATTAAGTTAGGGAAAAATTCAATTGATGCTTGTGCTTCTTTCCTTCTTTGAGAAAATAAACCTCATTGTTACTTAATAGTCCCCATGATCAGGCAAAGAATGGGAAACTTACTAATAAAGTGAGGATGGCACACACGATTAAGACAGAATGCCAATATTCGTGATGTTTAAAATCTTTGTCACCAATCTTTGTATAGGTTTTCACACAGAAAGCAGTTGCAGGTCCAACAATAAGAAGTGTGGATAGAAATATTGATGCCACATCAGGACCAAATATCAATCTCCCACCACAAAGAAATCTCTGACAAAACAAAAATAATAAAAAACCCGATCAGTGAAAGGATTTCATTGCAGTCAAATATTCTAAGAGATATGACAAATTTATTTACTTGCATGTCAGCTAATAGCTTTCAACACTAGCATCTTTTACGAATGGCACAACTAACTAAAAGTAAAACACTTGTTGTTTTGCCAATAAATATGCCATTATTATTATTAAAGAAAGCCATATACCATAAATAATCTAGAAAATCTTACTGAATTTGTGATAAATGAGAGGTTTCAGTACAATAAACTTCCATTAACACTGATACTAACAGAATTACAGAGATCGACACACCAAATGTAGGCATGAGATTTGAATTCATTTCAATAAATTTGATATCCTAAAATTTGCTAATTAATATGCATCCGATAAAAAATACTAAATCAAAGCAATATGGAAACTTATGCACAATACACTAGGGAACTTGCATGATAAATTTTACATCCATCCACCAAATTAAGGCTGATGCTAAAGTCAAAGAGTTATATGCATATTTCTGCAGAATTCCAGCATCACCTAGTAGTAGAGGAAACAGTTCTGCTTCAATTTGGTGGAAAAAAATTCATTACATTTCATAATCAACACAAAAATCGAAATTGCCTCCAGAACAAGCGAGCATTTAAGAGCTAAAATTAAGATTAACATAAAAACAAAAGCCAATTCCGATTCCGATTCCGATTCCACTTACATCTGATATACAAGGGTATAACAACAACGGAAGACGAATCCAATCACAAGTGTATGAATGATGCACCAAAACTATGCATCTTATAATTCCAGTATATTAATTCACTGAAGATGGATGCAAAATAATTCAAACACATAAATAATCAATTAAGACCATCTCACACCTAATAAAACAGTGCAATCAGGAATGAGAAACAGTTCAAAAGGGAGAAAGAGAACTGACATTGCTTCCCTTCCAGACTTGATACAGACGCTTAGGATTATCGTTATACTCGACGACTCGAGCAGAGGAAGAAGAAGGCAGATGAGAATCCATAGCTGAAAAAATCCAGGAGAGAACCGAACCCTGCCGTGTTCGGATTCTCTCTTTGGCCACAAAAATCAAAAGAAATTCAGTTAAGGAAGAACATAAACAAGAAAACAAGGAAGTTGAGAGGAATCAATGAACAAAGAATTTACCAGCTCGAATCGTCCCTGTAAATTGGACCGATGAAAAAACAAAATGAAACTGTAATGGAAATTTTCAGGCGTATTGTTCTATGGCAGAATCACATAGATTCTCTCTTTCTCTCTCTGTTGCCTATTTGTCTAATGGCAGAATTTTCCTACTCTTTTTTTTTAATTTTTATTACTTTTCACTTTCCAGTTTTCATTTTTTTCCAGGACAGAGGATGTTTTCAATTCATTTCATTTTTTACTTGAACCAAAATTGGGGGCATTGAGGGGTGTTTCACGAAAATTTTCCATTTCAACTTAGCATGGCTTAAAAATGTTTTTTAAAGAGATTTTAAGTTATAGTTCAGATAATGAAGTGTTTCTGATAATTTTTTTAACTTAAAAGTTAAAAGTAAGATAGAAGTTATAAGTAAATCAGACTTGATCTTTAAAAAAATCACTCACAGGATATAAGTTGCAAAATAAGAAATTTTGAAAAACATGCCGAACTTTTATTTTTAAAAATTTATACTGTATATTTTTAAAGGAAAAAATTCTCAGTACCCACTCGACTTTTGGTAAGTGTTAATTTCTTATTACTTTATTTATTTATTTATTCTAATTTCTATCGTATGTCAGAATTTAAATTGGGGGCATGGATGTGGGCAAAGAAGTTGGGGACTCATGATTTATTTCCCACGGAATCATGGGATAATATAGAGATCTGTCAAAAACAAATAATAACATTTGATGCGGTAGTTTATTGTTACAATATAATTAACCTCGATTTTATTCAGTTAAGTTAAATTCAGCTATGTGTAGTTATAAATTTACACTGAAATAAATTCAGTTAAGTTCAGTTAAGTTTGGTTCAGTTAAGTTCAATTCAATTCAGCTTTCAGAAGTTGAAAAGAACATACCTAACAAACAAACAAATCATGTGTCAAATAATGAATATAAGGAGCCAAGGCGATATCATTTAGGGTTTGTAAATTTTTTTCATAACCGGGTCAAATTAAGTTGTAAGTAATATTTTAAATAATAGTTATACAGGTTATGGATATATATTCCAATAATCAAATAGTTTTAAAACTCCCAACTTCAATACAGTACAAAA
>CATIWQ010210644.1:0-14909 GCA_949673415.1 Euphorbia schlechtendalii
TATTACATGAGATGACTCTTAATTCGATCTCAATAAGCTGGATGTTACATAACCTAATAGAAGGAGTGTATTGTACTGGTTACTACAGTAGAACCGGATCAAGTCACAGGCGTGTGACGTTCTAAGTATCGGGGGATCATATGCCTTTGCTAGAAAGCCCATTTGATCATATAGAGCTATCGGATTCCATATTGGTCTGAAAACACTAAGCCTAAAGGATCCTCGATGGGAAGCCAAGTTTAGGTTAACCTTTAGCGGCTCTATACTTCGGGATCTTATGAGGTTAAAAACTTTGGGTCTTTACTAGACTAAGTAACGAACCTATAGACTGGGTCTATGCCGAGAATATTTGTTTGTCAAATTCGTTAGAAGAACTTTTAATTGGGTTGACCAAATTAATAATTAAAGGGAATAAAGAGAAAATAGGGAAAATTGCACTGAGCGGAGCAATGGAATTTTTCCCATTGCGAGTGGGCCCAAAACGAACACGTATGGTTCGAAATGGGGCCTGCGTGGCTGCCTCGCAGTGTAAGCCCGCAAGCGCTGCCCATGGTAACGCTTGCGCAGGCTTGCCATGAAAGCCCTCGTATGCGGCGCACTTGCAATCCCGCAAACATGGGCTTGTGGGAAGGCCTGCAGGCCCATGCTTGCGGCCAGGCATGCCTTGTGTTGGGAGGCGTGGGTTAGCCCATGGATACAAGTGACCCGCGCGGCTAACTCGCTTGTGGGATGGGAATATTCTCATCCCACATTGCATTTTAGAGGGAGTCAAACACTCCCCCTTCCCCTTTAAATAGGCCTGCCCTCTCTCATTATTCCACACTTCAGCTCAACCTTTCTCTCTGAGTTCGACATCTCTTTCTTCGTGTGTTGTGCGAGATCCTTCACGAGTTTCTCTAAACAACAATTAATTCTTTAGAAGTCTCTTTCTATTTAAAGTGAGTCTTTTTAGTTTATATTTTCGGGTTGGTCTTCAAGCGGACTAGCAACTGCTGTCTACTAAAGGGTTCTACTTTAATGAGGTTTTGTCCGGTGAAGATTCGTGTTGATCAATCATAGAGGCTATCCTAGTTTGGAGGCTTGTGCTAACGTAGTTCTGCCGAATTACTCTAAGGGAACGCCACATCCAAAAGGAAAGAGAAGCAAGCATCAATTGGTAATGTTCTAAACTCAAATGCTAGGTTTCTTTTTTAAGTTTTATAAACTTATCAGCATCTATGGAACGCTTTAACTTGGATTATATCAATCATGGCATGCTTAGGAGATCCTTTAGGTTAATTTTAAGTTTTGAAATTCCGCCTTGCAGCGTTGCATGTTCAATTACCGTCTTGATTAACCAGCATTACCATCACGTGACGTTATGACTGTCTAAATAGGTCCGCTTTTGGCTCATCGGGATGAGATATGTTGCCATGAGACTATTTCTTACAGTTGTTGATAGATCCACTTTTGGCTCGTCACCTATGATATGCGGTATTGTGCCACGGGACTTGTTAACCGACATGTGATTTTTATAAAAATATTAACTCTCTCTTTGAGCGTGCTTAACGAATGATGTATTGCTAGCTTTCTTATCTATGCTTTCGCAAATTGAACAGATAGATTGATGCGTAATCTCTTTGTTAATGTGAAAATTCATCAACTTGACAAAGAAAAAGTTCTTGCCCAAGTGGCTTAAAACTAAATAGTGTTAATTAAATAAGCACTTTAAGCAATTATTTATCAATGAATCTCAACTCCTCGTATTCTCAGGCAACGATATCGGCCGCATGAAGACACATCATGCATGATTCCATGGTGTTGAACAGTGAACCTATAATGGAAAAAATTTAACCAATTGCATATTTGGCTGGCTTTACTCGTTTACAACCACGTAACATTTACAATAGTTTATAAAATAAATTGCACATGTGCAAATTAGACCACTGCTTCCTTGTAAGAAATCACATTCGTTGAACTTAGTACTAAGGATAATCATAATTGAAAAAATTGATTTCCACTTATCTTTTATTTGTTATAGTGTTTGTAAACGAGAGTTTTGTTGAAGTTGTGTTTTGAACTAAGTTCTTGCATGAGCAAATAAATTTAGTCCATGCTCACCGTATCAATGAAAATTTATGAAAATAATGTTCATAGTTGACTCGTTCATCTTGAAGATGATTAATGAGAGGAACCTGCAAAATAAACAAAAAACACTCTGACGCTCAAGTCAGTAAGAGATCGAGGTGGAAATAATAATAATAATAATTGAAATTCGATATCGTACCTTTAAGGATCCAAAGTCCTTTATATAGGGCTTTGAATGCTCCTAAATTGATTAAGAATATGAATATAGTTGCATAAAGACTGTATCACTTAAGTTGATGTTATCTCCTTAAAAATTATATCCCGAATAGAATTTAATCCCTATCATGAAGAGAGATTTTCGGGATTCCTATCTTGGATAGGATTTATTTCCTAAGTTATCACTAATAATCTAACATCATCTAATTATGGTTCTAAATTATTAACCGACTTTTCTTCAAAAAAAAAAAAAAATTAACCGACTCACATCCTCTTCCAAATGGTTTATTTCTTCTTTTCTAACGTATGGGAATGTGACGTTTTTCTGTTCGAATCCTTGAAGAGATTTTTATTTGGATTTCTTTGAATGGTTTTTTCTTGAATGATAGCCACCTTCAATGGCTTTCAATTACTCACAACTCGTGTTTTAAAAGGAGGCTGCCTTGACCATATATACAAGGTTTTTCGAAACATCGTCACGATTTTATATAATCGATCAGTTCAAGGCGATCAAAGCGTAGAGTGTTGCCAAATTGCTAAAAAAATTACTAAATGCTTAGAAAAGTTTGATTAAGGCCCTGAAAAGTATTATCAAAAAGCCTAAAAAATGTTACTACATAAATTTTTAATTTTATTATATAAAAATTTATGTTTTAGTTAAATATATTATTTTAATTCATTAATAACTATTAAAAATTAGAAAATACTAATCCAACTAGCCCCGCCTAGATCTCTAGAGGCTCTACTCGCTTGACTAACACTTTTTAAAACACATACAAGTTACAACATTCTAAAATTGGAGGCAAGGTGAGTCAGAAACTAAAATAAATAATGGGAATGGACTGAAAACATGAACCGACAAAGAAAACTAATTCAAAAATTTCAAAGCGAAGATGAAGAAAAGGCATCGACTTCATTAGTTTCTTGTAAAGTGGAGTAACGGGGAAGAAAGAGCAGCCTTACTTGGGTCACACGTGGCATATGATGTTGTAGAATTTCTAACTACTGTATTATTGTATTTGAAACTGCTTTTATTTGATTATGTATTGAACTTGGGAATTACAGTACTTTATATACAAAGTTAGAGAAAGGTACGCTATTGAATGGGAATAAATACATTTTTATAACTAAATGACTATAATCCTGCGATTCCTGTAATTGTGGCTATAATATGGAATATGATGACTGGATTTTGATCCCAAATCCTTTCCTTTTATTACACTCCCCCTCAAATTAATTAGTGGGGTTTCCAATACACAATTTGTTAAGGATTCTTTTGAAGGTTCTTTCGTTAATTACTTTTGTTAGGATATCTGCCAATTGATCTTCAGATCAAACGATGGGTATCACAATTCTTCCTTCTTTAATTTTTTCTTAAATGAAGTGTCTATCAACTTCCACATGTTTTGTTCAGTCATGTTGACCCGGATTTTGAGAAATCTAAATGGCTTTTTGATTATTGCACATGATTTCACACGCTTTGGTTAGTGGGAAACTGATTTCAGTTAACAACTTCTGTAGCCACAGAATTTCTGTAAATCCTCTAGAGATTCTTCAGAATTCAGCTTTGCACTTAATAGTGCAACCACTTTTTTCTTCTTGCTCCTCCAAGTTACTAAATTTCCCCCAACGAAGGTAAAGTATCTTGATGTTTTCGATCCACTAGATTTCCTACCTAGTCAGTGTTAGTGTATCCTTGAATCTATAAGTGCCCATGTGCTTTGAATAAAACCCCATGTCCAGCCGTGCCCTTCAAGTATCTTATGATCCTCCATACATCATACACGTGTTCTTTATGAGGTTGATGAATAAACTGACTTACGATCCCTACAGCATAGGAAATGTTTGATCGCGTATGAGAGAGATAGATAAGTTTTCTAACTAGTCGTTGATATCTCTATTTATCTGCTAACTCTGTTTCTTCCAGTTTCTTGAGCCCATGGTTTACCATAATCGATGTGTCAACAGGTTTGCATTCAAGCATTCATGTTTCTATCTGTAGATTTAGGATGTATTTCGTCTAGCATATGAAGATTCTTTTTATTGATTTTGAGACTTAAATTCCAAAGTATTTGAGCCTTCCTAAGTCCTTTATCTCAAATTCTATAAAAAGAGGCTTTTTCTTAACTTGTTGATTACTTATATATCGTTGCATGTAATGATTATATCATCAACATAATTATCAGACAAGTTATGAGATCACCTTTCCATTTAAGAAATAATGTATGATCTAAGTTAGATTGATTGAATTCATATCACTTCATTGTCAATGTGAACCTCCCGAACCATGCTCTAGGTGACTGTTTTAATCCGTAAAGGGACTTCCTAAGCCGACACACTTCTTCCCCTCTGAATTTTTTCCAGAATCTTGGTGGAGCTTCCATATATACTTCCTCTTTTAGATCTCCATGTAAGAAAGCATTCTTGACATCGAATTGATAGAGTGGCCATCCTTGATTTGTAGCTACTAAGAATAGTACTCGAATGGTATCAATTTTAGCGACTGGTGAAAAAGTTTTTGAGTAGTCAATGCTATAAGTTTGAGTATAACCTTTTAGTACCAATATTGATTTGTATCTTTCAATCGATCCGTATGGTCAATGCCTTATTATGTAAACCCACTAGCACTCGACTGGCCTCTTTCCTGGTGGTAGTGTGCACTTCTCCCATGTATTCTTCTGATTCACTACCTCCATTTATTCTTTCATTGCATTTGTCCATTTTTCAAACATTAGAGCATCTTCCACCTTGCTTGGGATTTCTTCTTCACATAAAGCTATGCTAAATTCTTTGGCTTCATTAGGTTGGTTCCCATTTGCAATGTGAGCAATTGGGTACCTAGGCTTCTTTTGGCTAATTGGTTCAGGGGAATGCTTGTTAGGTGGAATCCCTCTATTTCTCTTGGGAGGTATTACAAATCATTCCCCTTATTCTATCTCAGGTACAATTTCTTGTTCTACCACATCTTCAAGAACATTATTGTGGGAAGGAATATCAGTTGTTTCAGGGGAACTTACCTTGGGTATCAAGTTGGGATGGTCATTGGATGAATCATTAGAGTCTAAGGGTTATGCGAAAGCATCGGAAGATTGCTTAATAGTACCATGTTTCTCATCCATTGGTTCATCATCTAGTGAATTTGAGATTTCGGGAAGCCAACTTAGTGCATCCACTCGACCATTCACCCCCTAAGCACGAACTTGGGTATTGTAGAAGTATTCAGTTTCTACAAAATCGTAGTTCATTGTGGTATGCATGTGCTGGGTTTTTGGATTGTAACATCCATACCCCTTTTGGTTTACCACATACCCAACAAAGACACACTTTTTGACACAAGGATCAAGGTTTGTTCGATCTATTTTAGGAATATGAATAAAAACAGAACATTCAAAAACTTTAGGTTGGAGAGTTAGAGGTGGTGGTATTTTGGTAAAATTGACAAGGGTTTGAATAGGTGTTTAGAGGTTAAGGATTTTTGTGGATAGTCTGTTGAGGAGGTAGGTGGATGTGGCTAAGGCTTTAGGTTAGATTCTTTTGGGTACTTTGGATTCAATGAGGATTTCTTGGTCATTTCTAGAATGATTCTATTTTTCCTTTCACAAATGTCATTTTATTCTGGTGTGTGGGGACATGGGATTTGATGGATAATCCCTAAAATCTGGCAAAATGATTTCATGGATGAGTTCACGAATCCCCCCCACCCCTGTTATCGGATCTTAGAATTCTAATGACTTTTCAAACTGGGTTTCGATCATTTTGTAAAAGTGGATAAATTTTTTTATTACTTCAAACTTATTTTTCAAGAAATAAATCCAAGTCATGCAAGTGCAATCGTCAACAAAGATAACAGAGTAGCGTAAAAATTATCCACCTATTATAGGTGATGGACCCCATACATCAGAGTGAATCAAATCAAAAGGTGAATCTGATATTGTATTATTTGGTTTAAAAGGTTGGCGGTGGCCTTTAACCAAAATACAAGTATCGCAATGCAATTTATTGTTGGAAAAAAGTTAGGGAAATAAAATTTTTAGATAACCCGTGGATGGATGCCCTAATCTTCGATGCCACAGCCATGCTTCTCTATCTGTAGTCCCACGAGCGAGCAACATTAAACTTTGTTGAGTATCCTCATCCACGTAGTACAGCCCTCAGTGTTCAGTATCACGCCCAATAATCATACATGTCCTGATATCTTGTAAGATACAAAAGGTTGGGTGCATTAGTACGGTATAATTTAATTCTTTTGTAACGTGACTAATAGACAACAGTTTGTGAGATCGTGACGGAACATATAGGTAGTTGAAAAAGTTTTAGATTTGGAGAAATATCGATTTTGTCCAGCTCCTACAACAGGGATAATTTCTCCATTTGCGGCCATAACATGGGTTTTGTCTACTTTAGTTTGCAATTTTATATCATTGGGATCAAATGTCATTGTATCGGTAGCACTACAGTCAAAGATCCAAGACCTATTTTTGGGAAATTCATCATTTTTAGCAACATTAGCAAAGTAATTGGGTCTATTTTGAGAAATTGGAATTTTTTAGGGGTTAATTTGGAATTTTTGTAGGGCCGGTGGTTTAATTTTGGGATTTGGTTTGTAAAAGGTTGACTTTGGAAATTGGTTGGGCCAATCTGCTAATAGGGTTTGCATAAGGAGTCAATTTCAGTATAATAAAAAGTTTGGGGGTTTGGAAATAGATTCCCAAACCCTTTACCTTTATAACCCACATTAGGGTTTTCTTTTAACCTAGCCACAGCCATCCCTCGAGCTCCTCCCCTTGCTGCTTCTTCCTCTTCTCTTTATTGGTGGTCGCCGTTGCTTCCGGTGACCTTTGGGTTGCCCACGACGGTGGTCATCTTTGCTGTGGAATTTGGATTCTTCTGTTTACTTTCATCCGACCACCAATCGGGGTAACCGATTACCTAGTAAAATCATTCCCTTGTGTGTTTCATTTTCTCATAAAGTGTACATTTGAGCTTTGATTTGTCTTGACGGCTTCCTTTGCCAAAATTTGCTTGTCGTTGGCTTTGTACGACCATGGCTTCTGCTCTGATTACTTGCAAGTCTTCGTCTAATCCCTGTATCGCTACCTCGGTTGGTGGTCCTAGGATGGTAAAGCGGGCTAATTCTTTCTTCATCGTTGCATAGGCGGCTTCCAGCAATAGTAAGGGGTCACATCTCAGTATCTCCCTCTTTATTTGATGATTCTCTTGGTCTATTGAATTCAAGAATTGAAAAGGCTTCTGCTCTTGCCGGATTCCGTTGAAGGTTGTTATATTGGCTTCTGATGTCATTGGGTTTGG
The DNA here is from genome assembly GCA_949673415.1 of Euphorbia schlechtendalii. Taxonomy (NCBI): domain Eukaryota; kingdom Viridiplantae; phylum Streptophyta; class Magnoliopsida; order Malpighiales; family Euphorbiaceae; genus Euphorbia; species Euphorbia schlechtendalii. The sequence continues at coordinate 7,594 of CATIWQ010210644.1, forward strand.
TTCCCTCTGGTCTATTTCACCCCACAAGCTTTGTAACGTAATCCAGAAACTTTCTAATGATTGTCCATTTTGTTTCATTCCACTAATTTTGGAATGAATGTCGAATATTTGTAACTTGTCGTTACCGCTACTGCATGTGGTGACTAATGTATTCCATAGGGATTTGACTATTGGAAATTCTATCAAGTTGCTAGCTATTTGGGGCTCTATATTCTGAATGGGCCATGAAAAACGACTAAGTCATCCTGCTCCCATTTCTCATAATTTTCATTTCCAGGTTGTGGTGTTGTTGTAATCCTGGTTAAATGGCTTAGTAAATCCTTATATTTCCCATCGATTGCAACCTTGATCATTCTTGACCATAGTGCATAATTCTAGTTGTTTAATTTGATGTTAATGTTGAGGCTGTCAGATAGGTTTTGCTTTGGGGTTTGGTTGTTGAGACTGGTTTTTAACAAATTTGCAATCTGTATTGACAGGTCACTATTATTGCTGCTAGGGGATCTCATGTTGCCGTCTCTGGACTTAGTAGCTGAGGACTTCCAGGTTTTTCAGGAAGTGGGTTTGATAACCTCCTTTAGACATGGTGGCTCCCTTTCAAGGTAAGCTTGGCAGATGATGAATTTGTAAATTATGGTCTGAGAGCCATAACCTGCTCTGATACCATGTAGAATTTCTAACTACTATATTACTGTATTTGAAACTGTTTTTATTTGATTGTGTATTGAACTTGAGAATTACAGTGCTTTATATAGCATTTTAACAAGTCAGAGAAAGGTAAGCTATTGAATGGGAATAAATACATTTCTATAATTAAATGACTGTAATCCTATGATTCTTGGAATTGTGGCTATAATCTAGGATATGATTACAGGATTCTGATCCTGAATTCTTTTCTAACAAATGTATGTTTCCAAATTATAATTTTCACCCGATGTCACGGATAACATACTTTATCAAATATCATGTACTATATAATAAGAGATCATCTTCAAGTGGATATATGTTATTAAAAAAATAAAATTCATATATGAAACTGAAAAAAAGAAGGCCAAATGCATCAAGATATCCTGAAGTTGGCTCATAAAACCCGATGCCACCATCAACTTTCAAAAAGACCTGTTACCCCTCCTCAACTTGGTAAAAAGGACCAGTTACCCCCTTTAACTTGGCAAAAATGCACAAGTTTGCCCCTTCAATGTCACATGTCAACTTTTGGTTAAAGAAAGAAAAATCAGAAAAATGACATCTTTGAAAAGTCAAATTAACCAGATTCTGACACGTGGTATTGAGGGAGCTAACTGGTTCATTCTTGCTAAGTTAAGGGGGGTAACTTGTTCTTTTTACCAAGTTGAGGGGGTAACTGATCCTTTTGAAAGTTAAGGATGGTATCTGATTTTTTGAGCCAACTTCAGGGGATCTTGATGTATTAGATAAAAAAGAATGATACTTTGGAACCATCCAAAACTATATTCATTTATTTCATTATTGTTATATTCGTAAGTGGAGAGCCTTATCACCATCCACATTGGGCACTATTCCCACTTTGAATTGTCAAATTCTTATTTAGCAAGTTTTTTTAATTGTATTTTGTCTTTAGATAAAATTGCACAATAAAAACAACTACAATAACTTTAACATTTAACGTCAACACTTAAGTGTCTATAAGACTGTAATGCATTTTTGGTTTTGTTGTCCATTTATGATAACAACATATTGCAATATCAGTCCACGCTTTAGGTTTTTTGCCTTTTTCAATTTGCTTACTAGGATGGAATTAAATAAAAATAAATAGTTAAAAAATGAATAAATAATAGAAAACTTCAAAAATTATTTATTGTGTTATTCATGGTTTTTATTGTCCATTTATGGAAACAACTGGACCACATTTTCTTATGTTACAAATCAATTAATTCAATTTAATTATCCGTGATTATAAATTAACATCGAAATAAGTTAAGTTTGGTTCAGATTTTAGAAGTTAAAAAAATATTCGTTTCATTGTTTATTATACATCTTCTTACCACTTTCGCATGTAAAATCTTTATGAATATATGAAACAATCAGGATAGAACAAGATGTACACTCTTTATTAACATATGTAAATATCATGATAAAACAAGAAGATGACGTATAATTATGGAGTATATTAATTTGGGTAAATTTGCAAAATATACTTTATGGTTAAACTGTTTTGTAAAAAGATCATTGTAAAATTTTTTTTCTTCAAAAAGGTGCTTGCAATTTCAAAAGTTGATAAAAATATAATTTTTTAATTTGAAATTACATTATAAAAAAGATAATCTTATTTGTTTTGAACTGAAATTTTACAATATAATTTATAAAATAAAATACACCGTATTAATAAAGTTTAGAATTTTTTGAGAAGTACAAATATTTTTTAAATTAAAATTTGATGGTAACTTTTAAAAATCATAATGAATAATGTTTGAAAATAACTTAAATTTTGATGAATAATTCTTAAATAATATGTTCAAATTATAGAAATGTTAAATTTATTAAAATAAATTATCAAGATAACAATATTTAATGAAGTGAATATTTTTTTTGCAAATTTTTTAAACTACAAACATGCTTTTGCAAAAAAAATTTCAGGAGAAGTGTTTTGCAAAACATTCAAATCATAAAACATGTTTTTAAAGTTCAACTTATTATCTGTAATCATATTTCTGCATAAGGACTGTTTTTGTAAGGTCTATTGTGCAATTAATTACACAATATTTTTTTGACTCTATGCATTTTTTTTCCTATTTAGAAAACTCCAAGCAGTATGTGAAAATTACTTAATTAAAGCAATTCCTTGTACATGCTTCCAATTCAAACTAAAAATGAATACGTTCTTTTGTTTTGTGAAAGCCCCTTTATCTAAACAGCACAATACTTGGTTACAAGATAATCAATTTACTTAATTTTTGGAAAAAGATTTTTTAAATGAACTTCATAGTAAAGTAGATTTGGGTGTGGATCGAGCCTAGTCAGGTCTAGCTAAAAATTGAGTAGCCCAAGCTCGGTACAACCCATAAAAAATATAACTAGGTTTTGAACCGGGTCAGGCTTTCGTAAATTAATCAAAGAGTTTTTTTTTTCTTTTTTACCATAATTCCCTAAGATAAGCTAGACCCTACAAATGTTTAATTTTAGAAAGCAACAATTAAAATTTGATTTTTTTTCTTCTACGTGAAATCTTCTTCATCTTTCTTTTACGTAGACCCCGTTTATTTGCAAGAAAATATTGTACAAGAGAAAATACAATGTAACGGAAAATGTTATGCAGGAAAATGAAATATTTTTCTATGTTTGGTTACATCACTGTAAAATATTTTTTTATGTTTGTTTACCATTCTGAAAAATATTTTCCAACCACAAATTTAACTATACAAAATCCTATTTTAACTTACACACACATATAGTAAAATATGTGAAATATAGCATAATAATTATTATATAAAAATTATATTATATTATGTATGAATTAATTTTTATATAAAAATAAATGTAGATGGAGGAGATGAATTTGAAGGTGACGGTGGAGGTACTTATAATGGAGGGGTGGAGGAAGTAGTGGTAATATAGGTAGAGGAAGTGGTGGTGATGGCGGGGTGGATGGGGTGGTGGTGGTGACGGTAGCGGTAGCGGTTTTTGAGGAAGAAGTGGATGTGCTGGTGGCGGCGGTAGCGAATGAAGGAGGTGGTGGTGGTTGTGATGGGGATAATAGGATGGAGGAAGTGATATGGGTGAAAGAAATGGTGGTGCTGGAAGTGAAGGAAGTGGTGGTGTCCGGGTGGAGGTGGTGGTGACGGTGGGTGGAGGAGATGGTGGGGCTAATGGGATAGAGATTGTGATGGATATGTTGGTATGAGTGGAAGAAGTGAAGGTGGTAATAGTGGAGGAGGTGAAGTAGGAAAGTAAGAGAAAATGTTTTTCCATCTTTTTTTTTAGAAAACATTTTCCATTATTTACACGTTGACTTGCACAATATTTTTCTTTGACTTATTTTCCAAATCAAACAAACGTAGGATAATTCGAAAAATATTTTCCTGCCCAATATTTTCCTAGAAACAAACGAGCCTGTAATAAATAGTATATTTTCTCAAATCCATAAATTCTTTCTTCAATCCTCCGCTTTGACTTTCTCTTCAACTTCGGCATCGCCATTTACAGTTAATTTCCTCGTCCAAGAATGCTGAATTCCTCTCGATTCAGTTGTTTCAGTCTCCCGTGAATTTCATCTTCATTAGAATATCCACTGAAACTTTAATCCGTGGTAAAATTTCTCAGATCTCATAGTTTCAAAGACTCTTAGATCGCCGATTTAATCATCAAGTACCCTAAAATTCTCCACTCCAAAATCAAAAACAATCTCCGACCCAAATTCGATTATTTTTCCAAAATTGGATTTAAAGTTAAGCTTCTTCCTTAATTTATTGTTTCTAATATGTTTTTTTTGCATAGGTCTTTAGATTCTTATATTAAGCCAATTATAGAGTTCTTAAGACCTCTTCTTGATAGTGATAAGAAATTTATAGTTGTTGTGATGCGTTCTCAAAGGGAGGTGTTTGCCTATAAGTTGAGGTCAAGTCCGATTCATCTATTCTCATATCAATTTGAGCATTGATTACTTTCTTATACATATTACTTTTCTTAGGTTTATGTGGCTTATGTTTATTCAATCAAAAGTTTAGACTCGAACTAAGTTGAATGATGGTTAGATTTTGCTCAATTGTTTCTTGTTGATTTAGGCTCCACGTTCTCTCAACTATCGGTTGTCTAGATTCAACAGAATTGTATTGAATGCCATCGTGCAAAGATTGGGTTCAAACATTAGGGATACTCACAGCACTCTAACCCTTGAAGAATTGGTGTAGAATGACTTTATAATCGAGGAATAGGAAATTCATGTTTGTATGTTCTGTATCAATGCGTAAATTCACCAGTCTGTAGCTGAATTAATGTATATATTTGCTTCAGATAGCCTAATCTTGCTCATTTTTAATAGCTCTTGGAAAAATTTAATGAGAAATTACCTTTTTGTTATTGCAAATTTAAGTCGAAGAACTACAAGTTGGTATGAGAAAAATGTTTGTATTTTGCTACGCACTCCTCAAAGATTTGTGTATAACCTATTGACATTTATAAGTTGAAATATGTGTTTCATGTATGTTTCTGATTTGGAGTTACCTATCTTAAGTTCAGCATGCATAAATGATTCTTTTGCATTAACACTAATGTGTAATTGTTCAAGTTGAATTTGCTTAGTTGAGGATTGTGAAATTAATAATGGCAGAAAAGAAATTGAATTTCAATGCTCTACTTCTATCATTGAGACAATCTTTTGTAAAAACAACATTTTATTTCTGCATTTGTTTATTTACGCCCGCAACAAGTTCGATGAAAAAGCTTGAATTGAAACAATAGTCTTATACCACTCTTATTCAAGGTATAACACCTTTGTTTCAAGTCAAGCATTTCATCAAACATGTGATACCACTCTTATACAAGGTATAAGACCTTCATGTCATGGTTTTTTTGATAGAAAATAGATTCTGTTGTAAACATAAAGGGGGAATATACTATATGAATACATTATACCACTATTATACTATGTATAAGAGCTTTCATATTAGGTTTACAGTCTTCATGACTTGATTTTTATGGGAAATTCAATACTTTTGTGAACATAAAGGAGAAAAAAAGACTATATAAATACATTATACCACTCTTATACCATGTATAACACCTTCATGAAAACATAGTATAAAAACGAGCATTATATCACTATTACACCATGCATAATACTGCATATTTTTTTTTGAAAAATTCAAATTGTATATCATTTTAAAGATAAAATTATGACGAAAAAATTGTTTCAAAAACGTTTTCATGCCATGGTATTTAACTAGAAAATGAGTTATGTTGTAAACATAAAGACGGAATATACTATATAAATACATTATACCACTATTATACCATGTATAGGAGCTTTCATACCAGGTTTAAGGACTTCATGCCATGATTTTTATGGGAAATTCAGTACTGCTGTGAACATAAAGGAGAAAAAAATACTATATAAATACATTATAACACTCTTATACCATGTATATCGCCTTCATGAAAAGGTAGTAATAAACAAGTATTATACTACTATTATACCATGTATAAGATTGCGATAAATTAGTTTTTTTAGAAAAAAAATTGAAGTGCATATCATTTTAAAGATGAAATTAAGACGAACAAATAATTTCAAAACATCGATTCGACAAAAATCAATTGTTTGTGAGATATAAAGTTTGAAACTACGAAATTCAAATTAAATAGAGAGAGAAGCACAAGCAACATAAAAAATGGGTTAAAGCAAAAATAGATAGCAACAAAATGTCAAAGTTAATAATACTTCCTCCTTCTTATAAAAGTAATAAATTTTAATTTTTTGGGTATTTGCTTCAATTTCCGTTAATCAAAATCCAAGTCCGGCCAGCGAGCCTAACAACAATTAATTTTTTTATTAAAAAATCATATTATATATTGCTAAAAAAATTATTTGAATAAAATAATTGCAAATACATTTGTAGTATAAAGCCACGTTATTTATTTTAGATTCTTAACTTTAACAAAATTTTGGAAATCGTGTGCTATATAAGTTTTTTTATTATAATTATATAGATTAAATAATTTTTTCATATATTAATTATTACTTCGAGCCAGGCCAACCGGGTTTGAATTTTAATATAAAAACCAAACCGGTCTCATATTTACTTAGGCCACTAAGGATTCGGATTAAACCTATTCTTTAATTACTTTATCCAAACTCAACCCATACAAAATGAACATGGATGATGCTGGTGACCAGGTTTAGAGTAAAGTGAACAAAGTTTTTCGCCTGTAAAGTTAGGAAAATCAGCCGACACAAGAAATCAAATAGGGAGAATGCAATCTCCATCGTGACCATGTGAGAATTTATGAGTGTGTTTATAATCAATAATTTAGGAGAAATTTAGTTAGGTTATTTTGTTTTATGTTAATATTCATAAATTGTATAATGAATTGAATTGATGTTTTCGAACCTATCTTATATTATTTTGGGAAATCTTAAAAAATGTAGGGTTTGTGAAACTTATTTACAAAAATATATTCCAACTTATCCTTTGCATTTATAACTGAAAATCCGTCCGGGATCCCGGTGTGATTTGATCGCCGTTGGACCTCAGAATATGTCGAGTTGATTGAACGTTGAGTTCCACCTGCAATGCGAAGCAAATTTGTGTGAAGGTCGGGGCTTTCTCCCCCGGGAAACCTCC
>CATIWQ010210660.1:0-43877 GCA_949673415.1 Euphorbia schlechtendalii
TATATATTGAATTTAGAATTTCAATGGAGAAGTTTTAAATCAAATATAAGAAAATACTTTTAAACTCGTATCTCAATTGATCACACTTGATTTATTTTTGAAATGCGACCTAGGAAAACCATATTTAATCATTTTAATGAATTAAAATGATTTCACACCAATTTTCATCGAAATTTTGAAGTGATTGTCATGTTGTCTTTATTACCACAGTATCAAATTTCAAGCTATTCATTCAATAATGAAAGATACATTGTTTGTTAATTTGTACAAAAGAAATAACAATAGAAAAACCCGAAATCAATATGAAGCATGAAATTGCAAACTTGTACATATAAGGTGTCGTGTCTATTTTTTCACTTTAATTTGTATAGGAAAAAAAAATAAATCAATATACACTCTGGATTGTTAAATTACTGTTATCTATAGCGAAATTAAAAAAACGAAATGAAACAGTTTAGTATGGAATTGGGTCACAATATAAAGGTGAATTTAGAATATAAAAATCCGTGGCGTATAATGACTTAATGAAAGGAAGTAAAAAGCAAGGGAATAATGGAAAATAAAAAGGAAAGAGGGCGGGGAAATGTGTAGGCGAAAGTGAGATCAATTTAATTACACAAGTAGGGAAGGGAACAGTAATAATTCGAATTCCCATATCCTTTCCGCAACATTATCCATACGCCCACCTAATCTTCCATGTGTTTCACACCACAAGTGTGCCATTATTTAATTTAGTCCCCACAGTGGCGAAGTCTTAAGTCTTTAACTGCACGTACATTGTGATTAAAAACTGTGAAAAAAAAATTACATTATATCCACCAAATTTTAAAAAAATCACCCCATTTGGCTCGTGAATTTTATTTCTCAATGCCTTCGCCATTTCATTTTCAACACTATTATTTTTTATAACATAATATAAAATGCCTAATAAATATTAATAGATGTGTTTGTTGGCTGAGTTGTGATCGGGTACTGTTTTTTTTGGGTTTTTTAGTTTTTTGTTTGTAAAAAAATTATGAGATAATTGTTTTTGTTGAACCTTGGTAGGATGATTAAACAATTCGGAGAAGTGAATAACTCTTTTTCGAGTTAAACCCTTTAATCATAATTTTCAGCGGAATTTCCTTCTAAAATTGCTTCTGATTGATCAACCTGGTTAATCAAGTTTTCTCATAGGCTATCCTCTGACTGAGTCTCTATTAAATTTATTTTACAGTTTATAAATGTGAATGCAATTAAATAGAGATCAGAGTAAGAATGTTGCAAACACAGAACTTTTATATTGGTTCAGCCTCTACCTAATCTAGTCCTTAGAGTCGTTGTTCAAGATTTAATCTACTAATGGTTCTCCTAAATGCTTGTCTAAATGATTGAAGTACCGTCTAACTAGTATCTAAGCACACTTACTTACAACCAAGCAAGTGTTTTTACAAGATTGAGAATGAATGAAAGATTTGAGCTTCTGAACTTTGTTTCAGTGAAAGCCCGATTAAAATAAGTTTTGAATTGAAAGATTGCTCAAGGCTTGAAGATGAAGTTTGAGTGTAGTAAGATAGCTTGGGTGCTCTTTGATTGATAAAAGTTCACCAAATTCTTCTGCTAGTACTTTACTCCTTTATATAGGATAGGCTTCCAAGGCATTTGTTAATCTTGGGCTCTTGTAGATTTATTTCCATTGTCACTTAGGATTGGAGACGTTAGACTTAAAGGAGGTTTAGGATAGACTAAGTACGATGATCAAGGCTTTTTAAATCCATTAAAATGAAGTTTTGAGGTTAAGTTTAGCCTCTAATTCAAGTTTGTTATGAAGAAGGTCCCACTTGTTCTTCTTATTTGACGCTAAGGAGAAAAAGCGACTTTGTTTCCTTATTGTCAACATCAGCACTCCTTTTTCAGGTGGGACAACTTTTGGCCCTGCGAAATTAAATGCAAGGCATGACAAGTTAACTCACGTGATGCATGCGGATTGATGTTCAAATAATTTGAAATAAATATCCCGCATTTTATTTATCCTTAAAGCTTCTGACTATAACTTTAGCTTTTGATCCAATCTTCATCCTCTGATGCAATTTGGTCTTCTGATGCTAACTTTAACTTCAGATCTAGTCTTTTATCTTCCGATGCGATCTTTGACTTCTAGTTCATTCTTTATCTCATGATTCTAAATTAAAGATTTATATTATTTTCGAGATTTGATTACTTTCTTAATGCAGTTCTTGAAGTAAGGATTAAAACTCGTTCTAGGATTATCCTTCAACAATTTTCACAATTCCGGTCCGGGTATGGTCAAGGTCAAAGGCTTCCCAAAAAGTTTTTTTCCAAGGATTGAATTTTCGATCTTTGGGGGACCAACTAGCTAATTTTTTAATATTGGAATCAAGACCCTTTGAATAGGGATATTCAATAAAAACATCAACTTAAGTTCAACTGACTCACATTTTAAAACTTCGGAGAGAGCTTGGGCTGCAATAATAAGGTCATTCCCAAACCCGCATCAATGCCATTTCGATGACCTAAATAAATATAAAATAAACCTCAACTATAATACGACTAATTTTTTTAAATATAAATACATTTTTTACATAAATTCTTAGATATATTGAATGATTCATTGTATTTAAGTTTAAATTCATAGATAAAAGGATAAAAAAGTTATTAAAATATAATATATAATTATATATTTATAAAAACAATTATTAATGGGTCAGAGTGAGGTTGAATTTGAGTGTTTATATAATAACAAAACCAAGTTCATAAAATTTCGAACTTTAGTAAATTTGGATTCGGTCCAACTCGTAATAATTCTTAATGTCAAAATCCGACCCACAAAAACGGAATCAGATGAAGATGAGCTTATACCTAGACTCATGAACATCTCTACTTACTATTATGCTTTATAATATCTCAAATTACTTATGTCTAGAAATGAATGGGCAGATTTTAAAATTTCAATGAAAAATTTGTACAAATCTTTTGAATATTGAGAGCATTTTCTCATCAACTTGAGTAGTGTGATTTAACTCATAATTGAGTACTACAATTAAATAATTAATAAATTAAATTAAGGTGGTTGAGAACCGTTTAAATTGTTCAAATCTATATTAAAAATATAATAATAAGGGTATCCAGCCAGCTAATAGCAGTGATGAGATTGAGTTGTTGTTACGAGTACCGTATTATTTTCACATCTATAATTATTAATTAGTCAAAAATCACATTAATTAGATAAGGAAGACCCCATAACTACAACAAATATTAACTCAAACACGTTACAACTTTGTTTTTGTGTTTTAAAAACTGTTTTCACATGCTTAAAATAAACGTCACCTAATTTTTAAAAAATGTGCTCGGCAAGCATGAAAATTGGACATGGACATGGGTTGTGTTTATCATAGAAACGTTTGACCTAAAAGCTCAAATTGATAGGTAAGACTCAATTGTGGTATTTATATTATTCCTAGCACTCTCTCGCACGCGAATACTCCTTGGGCTTGAAGCGGGTACAACATAAACCCATTCTACTATGTGCTGCAATTTATTAACAAATGGAGTTGCTAGTATTTGAACCATCGATCTTTAGATCTAAACTGGTTTTGATACCATGTCATGAAACCGTTTGACCCAAAAAATTAAACTGATAGTAAGGCTCAACCGTAATATTTATATTCTTCCTAACAGTGTTCGGGCCGGGCCTAGTTTAAAAACTAGTAACACAAGCCCAACCAATAATATGAACTTGAACCGGGTCGGATTTCTTTACAAATTATCAAAATTCAAATCCGATCACTAATTATTTTTTTATTATAATAAAAATACATTAGAATGTCTGATTTTAACTAGAAAAGAAAAGTTATTTAAAAACGAGTGTTGAAATGTCATCAAAGCCAAATCCCATGAACTGTACATGTACTGTACTAAAAAAAGTTTATATTAGCGGCATTTAATTAGTATATTTTTCCAATAACTATGATGTGATGTAATTTTTCAAAATTATATATAATAAATATATAAAGTATACTTATTTATTTTATTTTTATATCATATCATGGCTATCCAAACCTACCTCATTAATTAACCGGGTCATTACGGATTCTGACTGGACCTTTATAATAGTTTCCTTGTCCAAGCTTATCTCATTCAAAACAGGTATGGACTGGTCTCGTAGGCCGATGGCTCATGCCCAAGTCTAATGAAAATATAGATATCAATACATGTGACAACTGGTGCATGATTTGGCTACACGGCAATTGGTCCAATCTAATTGTTTGGATGGATGTATACACGAAAATGATGAGAAAAGTTAGATTCAGTCGTTCAATGCTTTTATAACGAATAGCCTTTCCTAGTTGAGAACCTACCACTAAAACACTCTTTAGACAGCCTATGCCAGGCCAGTAGTGTTATCCAAACAACCCAATCTCGCCATTATTGATCATTTACCAGAAATGACTTGTTACGACTGAATTAAAAGAAAGCTATACGTAGCTAGATTGGTATCCAAATTAGAAAGAACTTTAAATATATTAAGGAATTTAATCATTTTTACTAATTAAGGTAACAAATGCCAACGTCATAGCTATTTTTATATGTATATCTTTGCGAAAAATTTAATAAGCTACTAGCTAGCTATGCTTAACCTCATTTTTGTATGAAATAAGTGGGGGAAATAAGAAAGAAAATGCAAAACCAATATATGGCAAAGGATAGGGTATAGAATAACGCGATAAATATTTGCATAACCCCACTTTATTACTAATACAAGGCAAAACAAGATCACCCTACACTTAGCTAAGCCGCCCTACTTGCTAGAAGTAACAAGTATACATTTTAAGGAAGTTGGATGAACATCAACTAAAAATAAATGAGTTGGTTATAATGGTTGAGGGTAACGAAAATTGGGTATGCATTTGCACATTAGAAGCTGATATTTTATGTGAAGAAAGAATTGAGTTATTGATTTGAAGGAGAATAAGTAGTGAGTGAGGTATTGGCCTATTGATTAAGATGGAAGTTTTGGATTTTATAAGTCACAGGTTAGAGTCATATTCGGAGTGGGTTGAAGATTTTTCTTTTCATTTAATAAAAAAACTTAATTAATCAAATTTTTTCTTAAAAAAAGGAAAACAAGTGTAGGACGTAATTAAATAAGAAATAATGTGTGGAGTATATTATGGAGAAAACTATCCTAAAGAATTGAAAGAGAAATTAAGGTAGTTTTCAACATCTTGTAAAACAATTTATAACTTATAAGGTTGTTTGATTTAATCAACATCCTTCAAATTTGACGTACCAAATATATACATTTCGATCCCGTTTGACAAAATTGTTACGGGTGTTATTATTGTTGTTGGTGTTTGCTATTACGGTTTGTTGTTATTTCTTGTTACAGTTTGTTGTTTCTGTTATTACCTTATTTGTAATTCATGTTTGGTAAAATATATATTTTGTTGTTATTGTTATTTGAGATGTAAAAAGATTAAATTGGACAAATTTTAAATATGTTTGTAAATTTATAACAATTATAAATAAAAGGATATTTATGATCCATTTAATGCAGACCTCAGTGAAGTTTGAAAAGACAACTAATTTTCTTGTAAAAAGCAACTTTAAAATTTATTTTGAATTAAACCAAACACTTAAATACTTCCTTTTCCTTTATAAAAAAGGAAAATGATTGCATTTCATAATTGTTTTTGTCTTCTTTTCCATTACTGAAACTAATTTTCATACTTCCTTTGCCCGTATCTCGGATTTCTCTCTTCGTTGGCTGTGGGGTCACAATAATTTTCAGCATCATTACATCTCGTCGCAAGGTTTATGTGGAGGAATCCTCATTACCTGGAACACAGTCACAGTATCGGGAACCCACATTTCCTCTTCACATCGCTAGTCACTAATGCATTTCACGGTTTCTTCTTTGGATTTTTACTTGATGGCAATCTATGCACCGACGAATGCTACGGAACGAAATCAGTTATGGGTAGAAATGACCCTGATCATTCAACAATACTCTCAGCTCATCATCTGTGGCGATTTCAACGAAATTCTCTTTGCTTCGGAGAGATCGAATGGCGGATTCTCCCCTTCTATGGCCTGCTTTCATGATTTCATAAATGAATGTGAATTACATGATCTTCCTTTATGTGGCCGCGACTACACATGGTTCAACAGGATGTCGTACTCTCGCATCGATAGAGTCCTTTCATTTCTGGATTCTTGGCCTACCCCTACCGTCAGCACAATCGACTCTACTCTCTTCGACCACTTGCCGATTATGTTTCAATTACACTCTATTCGCCACCCGGGTCCGCAGCTGTTTAGGTCCCTTAATGTTTGGTGGGACAATTGCGACTTTTTGCCATTTATCAAACAAAAGTGGAGTAGCATCTATTTGGGCAATGAAGAAAAAGATCTCACGTTCAAACTTCGTTTACTGAGGAGAGCTATTTCGCCTTGGCATATTCAGAACTTCGGGCAATTAGAAAAGAAATTAAAGAAGCTTGAGGCCTCGGTCATCACTCTCACATCCAGCTCAATGCCTCGGCCTTTGTCAACTGACGCAGATTCACAGCTCCTCTCAACCAAATCAGCCCTCTTCCAAAGTTGCCAGAACTTGGAGAAAATCAAATACCAATAGTCGAGAGTCAAGTGGACCTTATTGGGCGATGACAATACAACGTTTTTCCATAGAACAGCTTCAGCACGCTACAGAAATAACAGAATCTCACAGCTGGAGGTGGACGGTACGTTAATCACAGACACAACCGCAATCTCTGCTTCCATTATGCAGTTCATGCAAAAGCTTTTTTCAGCTTCCACTGAGATCCCTTACACACTCGAGAACCTTACCTTCAGTTCGGTGTCCATGGTTGGGAACGAGGCCCTCACGGCCCCTTTTAACGAACCGGAGGTATTGGCGGCTTTGACAGCCTGTGGAGACAACAAAGCACCTGGGCCTGATGGATTCAATTTCTATTTTTACAAGAGGTTCTGGGGCGACCTCAAATCTGAAATTCTATCGCTTCTGACTAGATTTCACGCCACTGCTTTTCTTCCTGACTCAATCAAGACCTCCTTCACCATCTTGATCCCGAAAGTTCCTGGTTCGTGCGACATCACAAATTTCAGGCCAATTGCGTTGATCAATGGAATCTACAAAATTGTAGCCAAAATTTTAGCAACTTGGCTTCAAGCGGTCTTACCGTATCTAATTTCAGGGAATCAATTTGCATTTGTAAAGGGAAGAAGTATCCACGAATGTTCATTTCTGACCTCGGAAGTCATTCATTCGATTCAATCTCGGGGATGATCATGCTTTGCTCTTAAACTGGACTTTCACAAGGCCTTCGATTGCATATCATGGAATTTCATTGATAGAGTCCTTGAGAGAATGCAGTTCGACATTAAATGGATACGATGGTTATCGAGCTGTAGGCACAACTCATCAACTTCGGTTCTTGTCAACGGTACCCCTACCGATTTTATCAAATTACAGAGAGGGGTAAAGCAAGGCGACTCGCTATCCCCATTTATTTTCATTTTGGCTATCGAAGGGCTGAAACAACTATTTGACACGAGCATTAGAGAGGGCATCTTACCTGGCTTCCGCTTAGAAGATGACTTGCCGGATTTATCACTCTTACAATTCGCAGACGACACCCTATGCTTTATACCGACAGATATCAGTGTCGTTCCAAATCTTATTAGCATTCTCAAATGCTTTGAGCTAATTTCCGGATTAAAAATCAATTACCATAAAAGCTCTCTCGTTGGTATTAATGTATAGAGGATAGTTTGATCGAATCATGTGCCACTTTATTGGGATGTTGTCAAGAATCTCTCCTTATCAAGTATTTGGGTGTTCCACTATCTGGTAAGCGTTTAAATTCCTCTCACTTGGATTCGCTACTCGTAAACTTCAAATTGCGAATAGCCAATTGGAAGGGGAAATGCCTCTCATATGCGGGTCGTGTAGTGTTCATCAAATTGGCACTTTCTTCTCTTCCCATTTATTATTTATCTATCTTCAAAATGCTCGAATTAGTCAATGACAAGTTAGTCCTCATGATGCGAAACTTCTTATGGTCTGGTGATGGGGAAAGTCGGGGTATTAGCAAAGTCAGTTGGAATGTCATTAATCTTCCACCGAATTTAGGAGGGCCATATATCCGGGACTTCAAGCTAATAAACTGCAACTTATTGTTGAAATGGCTCTGGAAACTTATAACTTGTGATCGAGACTCATTGTGGTTTATTTTTGCGCTAGAAGGCTGGGTTTATTCACCCAATTTGACATTGTCAATCACAATTTGTCTAGGCTATCGCCTATATGGGCTAGATTAATGTCTTGCTGCTACAAAAACGTTGCTTTCTAGGAGCTATTTTCAGCCAACATTCACGTCAAAATAGGGAATGGTAGCAGCACATCTTTTTGGCACAATAATTGGTCGGTGGATGTGTCTTTACAAAATTTATTCCCTGACCTATATCACGTTTGCAATATGAAAAACTCTTCCGTGGAGTAGGCCTGCATATTTTTATTCGATGATGTCCCCTTTAACAGGCCTTTTTGGCATCGTCGGCTTCGTATCTTTACCCGGGAAAGCTGCTCACAACTTCGAGCATGGATTGAATCCACGCACCCCTCATTTTTTCAGATCAACGGTCCCTATCCTGCTTCTCCACAGTCTAATCCATTGAACAGTCCTCCCCTCCTGTTGTCTTTCCCGAACTAGCTAGACACAATCTCTTGGACACTATCAACGGACAAGTCTTATTCGGCAAGAACCTTCTCCATAGGCTATTATAACTCATGATTTCAGACCACTTCAGTGGCCCTCTTCAACGAGATTTGGGAAGCCCATCTTCAGCCTAAAATCAAATTTTTTGGGTGGCTTCTCTTCTAAGGCTGATTGCCAACCAGGGTCTTCTTGCACCAACGTGGAAGCGGATTCGTGGATGATGATCGCTGTCCATTTTGCACCAACTCAGAAGCCATCGAACACATTCTGATGTTTTGTAAACATGGCTATGAAACGTGGTGTCAAGCCTTCAAGTGGATAAATACTTCACCTTACCAAATTCAAGTGTGGACTTTCTCATCCATTGGCAATCATTTTTCAGATTGGGAATTAATAGAGACTTGGGTATTAGCCTTTGGTTTAACATAAACTGGTCTCTTTGGAAAAGACGTAACAAGTTTATCTTCACAGGACTACTTTCAAATGAAGACACTTTCCTTTCTAGCTTCTATCTTACTTGGTTTTATTTTTCTTGTAAAGGTAAAACAATTAGTTTTTCTAGCTTGGATATTCTTATGGACCCGGGAACTTTTCTATTGTAACTAATTCTCTGATCTCACCTTGAGATCTTCATTTTTTAATATATTTTAGACCGTTTCAGGACACTAGTCGTTGCAGGTGCCAACCTAGTTGGGATGTGTGACTCTAGTCTTTCCTAACTCGACTTTTCTCTTCAAAAAAAAAAAGTCCTTCCCATGCAATTTAGTTTAATTAATTTTGTTTGTCATCATCCATTGGTGATATCTGTAACTTTTGAATAAGACGATAACTTTTTTATTTTTGAAAATTGGTGGTATATATAAAATGTAGAACTAGAAAGAGGAACATTTACCAGAAATTTATGAACAACAAAAAGCTAAATTATGAAAAACTGTGCTTGAAGAATATTGCAAATTCTTTCAGGAATCAAACAGATCATTCATCTAGTGTTGGAAGTAAACCTGTTTGCGAGCCGGCGGCCCGAGCCCGCTTCCATAGACCAGGCTTGAACACACATTTTTTTTAAAGGCCCGAGCCCGAGCCCATTAAAGCCAGAAGATTTATGGGCCGGGCTTGGTTTTTATATAAATACCCAAGCCCGGCCCGACTAATAATTTTATATATTTATACATTAAATTTATTATTATTTTAAGATTTTATATTTTATCCTATTAAATTTTTATACTTGGTTACAAAGAATGTTACTAAATATTAAAGATTTTAAGTAAACAATACAATTATATTTAAAATTTAAACATGTTTTGACTTTTTTATATTTTTTCTATTAATTTAATAAAAAAATTAATAACAAATAAAATATTCATGAGCTTGGGCCGGGCTTGGGAATGACCTTGTTAGCCGGGCCCGAGCCCGAAGTTCTAAAATACAGGCTTGGATTAACGTTTTTTGTAAAAAACCCGTCAAGTAATGAATAATATCAGCAGAAATGAGAATGCTATTAAGAAATTTCTTGTCATTTTAAAAAAAGAATACTCTCATGTCCCTCTACTAATTGATGCATTTGTGTCCACATAGGGCACTAGATACAAGCTTTTAGATCATTTCATTCATGTGTACATGAGCTCACCTTATTTCCCTTCATAGTTTTATAAGCCATAAAATCAATCTACACTATTAAAGTACCATGAGAATTTTTTTTGAAATAACTATAAGCCATGTTTATCCATGAAAGGAGATTTGAAGGAATTAGAAATTTATGGTGGTCATCAGGGTGTGATATCAAGCATTGCAGTAAAATCATGCTTTGTTTTTTTAAGTGTTCAGTGAAAGTACCACATAAATAGTAAAAAATAAAAAAGAACACTATTTTAAAAACATATATAAATAAGTTGTCCTCAATATTTATTGCACTTATACGACTGAAAACCATAAAATAATTGAAAAACAAGTGTGAAGGAGCTCACTAAGCCACATCTCCCACCTACAGAACTGCAGAGATAGACATGAACTTCAACCCAAACAAACTCCATTCAGAAAATGTAACTCCAAAAAAGTACCTTCTAACATCTACTCAACTCAATGCCACTACTTAACTCAGTCGAACAAGCCAAGCCCCATATCCTCATCTGATTCCTCAGCTGCTTCTTTCTCTTCAACCTTGGCAGCTGCAGCTGGAGCACCACCACCTCCACCGCCAGTATTTCCACCAGCAACCGGAGCTACAGCTACCGCAAACTTACTTGGATCCTGAAGTTATAAAACCCTAATAAGTTCCAACATCAAAATAACATAAAAAGCTAGGCCTAAAGGAGCACTACAAGTAATTAACCTTCAAGTATTCTTTGACTTTGTCTGCATATGGAAAAGAGTAGTCTGTGGCCACTGAAACCGAAAGAACGTTCTTGTAAGCATTGATGAAGGAATGAGGAACAGCTGCTATAGACGGGAATGAGATTGACAATGATAGGGAGGCGACCATGGATACCCCAGCCGCAAACTTTGCTGAAATATCATCCTCGGAGAGGTCAAGAACCTCAGGGCTGAACACGGAACCACTGTCGTAAACACTCTGAACAAGAAGACCATAAGAGAATGGTCTGATCCCAAGCTTTGAGAGAAGAGCAGACTCGGATG
Organism: Euphorbia schlechtendalii; assembly: GCA_949673415.1. Classification (NCBI taxonomy): domain Eukaryota; kingdom Viridiplantae; phylum Streptophyta; class Magnoliopsida; order Malpighiales; family Euphorbiaceae; genus Euphorbia; species Euphorbia schlechtendalii. The sequence continues at coordinate 11,376 of CATIWQ010210660.1, forward strand.
AGCCCACCTTCTCCCCCTTCTTAATGATATGGACCGGTGTTACGATTTCCACTGTTCCTTTGTTAATCTTTGTTGGGATATTCAGCACCTGAAAACCGAAGTGCAAATCAGTACACACTAGACATTTCAGACATAATTTGTTAGATATAGCAAAAATATGTTAGTATTTTAGTGTAATTGGATTAATTAAATGATCAATGCAATCGTGATATATCATCAAACAAGTTGGGAAAGTGCGGATTGCTTGCTTGTTCTGATTCTATCACAATTCGAGGGTCCTGGGCAGCAGCCCCCGGCGGGGTCGAGTCACCAATTTAGCTCGACAAAAAAATTTTATATTATTACCCCGAAAAATCATGTTTTTTGACCAAAAACCTGTTATTTTCTTAAAAAGTCATGTATTTTCGGAAATTGTCTTTTTCCCTAAGAGTCAATGAATGGTTTTCTGTTATAAAACTTGACATTAGGTAATAAACGGATACGGTTCATTTTTCATCTTTTCAGAATAAATTTTCATTCTAAATTCTTGTTGAAATTCTGAATTCAAATGATTGAAAAATTTGGTACAACCGCTAAACAAATTTCAATCTGAAAATGTTTTTCATTCGAGTAATCCCTATTTCAAAAAAAAAAAAAAAAAGGCAGGGAAAGGACATGGGGACATTTACCTGAAAGAAGGATGTCTGAGAGGGATCAAGACCAGTGTTTCCAGGCGGGACAATAACATCAATTGGAGCCACTAGACCAACACGTGCCGGAGCTCCAACCTTTTCAATAACGTACAAAAGAAAACATATGAATGACAGAGACATTAGAATTCAGATTATAACAAATACATGAGCGTCTAGAACGATTTCTGTGGATGAAAAGAACTGGATTTACTTGCAAAAATTGTTCATCTAATGCTTCAAATAAAATCACTACAAAAGAAAACAAACGCAACTGAATATCATATGATTTTAAAATTTTATTAACTTGTTTTTTTAAAAAGAGACGGTATTCTTTCATTTCTGTTCATTCAAAGCAAGAAACCTATGACTAAAAGTTATTGCGAATAAACTTGAATTCCTACAAAATGCATCAAATAAATGTTACAACGAAATCATTCAATATATTTGGAAAAAAGATCGTTATTTTCAAGGCTTTTTAAGTGAAAATGTTAACCAATATATGAGATAATTTATTTCCACTGGAGTACTTTTTTTTGGTAGACTTGGAGTACTTATTTTTCTCCGTACTTATTATATATAATTTAAGATTTGCACGGCGTCATTATCATAAATAAAACTGGAGACAGAGAAATAAATGATTATTTATCAAGAACCCTTAACAAATAAAGCAACTAACCAACAATTGGATCCAAAAACAACTACATATACCTTGTACTTGGCAATCTCTTCTCTGATGTCCTTGAGATCGCCCTTAGTAAAGATCAATCCAACATTTCCCTGAATCAAATAAAAGGAAAAAATGAATCAATTCCAATAAGAATAGCATAAAATAAAAAAGATATAAATAAAGAAATGTAGAGGGGGAAGCATAGCGTACAACAAGTAAAGGAATGAGATTGTTGAAATCGGGATTTCCAGTTTTTTCAGCGTGGATCTTAATGGAACGTTTCATCATGGTGTTCTTCCCCATAAGAATGATGGAATCACCACGCAGGCCTTGCCTAATGTTCTGGAGTTGAGTAGAACCGACATTGTCAGCTCCGACCACCAGGATCTGAGAGTACTCGTCCAGGAGACGGCAGAGCTTCTTGTCATAGTGGATTTTCTTCTGGGCTTTCGTGATCTTAACCGCCATTGATGCAGATTGATATGGAAATGGTAGCTAGGGTTTTGTATTCTGCATGATCGCCACTGAGTATTTATAGTGTTTATTTTGGGCTCCGTTTGGGCCCACAAAATCACTTCATTTATTCTGATTCAGGTGTTTTCTATTGGCGGGTCCCACATATACTTAATGTAGTTGACTTCTTCTCCATATTACCACAACCTATGAGAAATTAGGTAGAGACAGTTGTTCTTATACCGATCTCAAAATAACTTTTATTTTTAGAAATATTTCAAAATAAAATACACATATTTTATTCGTTTACCCTTATTTAATGTCTATTAAAAATGATAAAAAAAATAAAATATCCTATTAAATTTCAAATTAACAAATGTAAATATTTTTCATACTTAAATTACCGTGATCTTGACATTGTCAAATAATCTTAATGCAACAGTTATTTTAAAATAAAATGTAACGTGCTCATGAAAATTAAGCCTCCATATATTCTTTTCTTTACATGCTAGTTCTCCTTTTGCTCCACGATCCATTGTATTGGAAAAAAATCTGTCTCTAATTAATATGTGGCAAGTGAAATCTAAATCAGCACAAAAACCTTTTAACCTACGTTAACATTAATAAAGTCCATCCCGATCCATCTGTTAACTCCAACAAACAAAACTCTCCTCTACTTCTTCTTTTGATTTCCTCTATGAATCTATTCGAGTTCTTGCTCATTCTCAATAGATCCTGCTAAATCCGAATTTCAGTTTCAGTTTCAACACTTCTCCGTGCTGAAGCTGTGTTTGACTATTCCTTGTCTTAATCTTTGTAACTTTATTCTTTTCTGGGGCCAGTTCCACCCTCGTTTTTTACGAATTTGAGACTCCCACTTATTTCAGTTATGTTGTTCTGATAAAAAGGTTGATGCTTTGATGAATAAAGCAATTAATTAACTCTTGGGCTTTCTGTAGGTGCCATCAGTGGAAACAAATAGTGCCATCAATGTTTTTTTACAGTTTATTGTTACGGACAAGCAAAAGATATTTTTATTGACCATCGGACAGAGAGTAGGCCTGGATGAGATGCTTGATATGCATGCCATTGATTCGACAAAATAATTTAGATCAAAATTGTCTTAAAAATAGTTTGCTGTGTTTGCTCCTTTTGGACCTCTATATATATTTGTTAGTTCTGGTTTGGTTGTGATTTACTTGAACATAAAGGGATTTGTTTTTTTGTACTCAAATTTAATGCAAACTTCATATAAGCTCATTTTACTGATAGATTGATCACCTTCCTAAGTGATTAATATGCTTTTCCAACTTCTTTTTACAAAGATATCTACTTTTTTTCATTTCCAAATTACAGCTTAAGTGATGTATTCCCAACTGCAGTAGATATAGTCTGAGCAAAATAACTAATTACCATTTTTTTGGTAAGCAAATAACTACTTACCATCTAATTCCTAATAAGCTTCCTTTTCTTTTCAAGGAATAATGAAACTGGAAAGAAAAACCTAAGTAATAAGCTTTTCCCAATACAAAAGGTACCAGCATCCCAGTTAACTTCATTCATACGAATTAGTTGGGTTCATAATTGGCTCTGGATGAACTCTGAGACCTGCTCATAAAAAAAATATTATAACTTTCAAGTTAAGTATGTCAAAGGCTAATTGTTTTGGTCATTTTTCAGTTTTAGTACATCTAACTTGTGCGTTATATGCTTCTCAAAATTAGACCATTGACAAATAGTAGAAATGGGGGCCAAATTATGACCTTTTCACCATTTAGAGTCTGTTTGATATTACTTTTCAAGCTACTGTTTCAATAAGTTGCTCTCACAAACTTTTTACAGAATCATATATTTTGACTTTGAATAACACATTTTAATCTTTTATACTATTTAATTAGGAACTGTCTGACTTGTTTTTTTTTCAAATCAACTCTGCTGCTTATAGGAAAAACTTGAAAATGAAGTTTTTTAGAAAAACAGTTTGGGAAAGTACAGCCAAGCTGGCCTTTAGAATATCCAAATAATCCAAAAAGAAGTTCAGAGTGAACGCATTTTCCATAACCTGCAAGTAATAAGATGAAACTAGTCTTAATTTCTCAGAAAAGTTTGCAACTACATTGACTGTGAACTAGGAATTAATGGTAGCCCATCATCACTTCTATAATCTTCGTTACAGAGGTAAAAAAAGGGTTCTAAAGAGCATCAAATTTTCACAATAATCTTCTACTTATGAAGGAAGGACATTAATCGGTCACATCATGTCCACCTTCAATCTATCTCTCAAGACTTCAGATGCTTTTTCGCTCCTTTGTTTTCTCCCCTTGAGCTTAATTCTTGCATATTCAATTAATAAAATTGTTCATAAATCTAACAAAACACATTTTTGTTGGCTCAAAATTGACACCTTAACTATTTAGATTAGAAAATCAAGCCCAAAATAACACAGCTAAAACCGATTTAAATCCCTAATTTCAAATTCAGTTCTTCAATGAATGAAATTAATAATTACAACATAAAAACTCAAAAGTCCAATTATGGTTTGGTTCCACATAGAAAGATTGAACATATAAAAGAGTGGAAAATGAAATTAAGGTGTTAGCGGTATCCACTAGGATTAATTGGGATTTCGTACAGGTTGAGAAGAATAAATAGAGGAGAGTTTTGTTTGTTGGAGTTAACAGAAGGAGGCTGGAGTTTATTAAAACACGTACGTTAAATGGATTTTGTGCTGAGTTGGACTTCACTTGTCACGTGTCAAAAAAACTGGTTGGAGACACCTAAGGGGACACAAGTAGGATAGTAGATTTTTTCCCTAATGCATTTAGCCCAGACGTTTTATTCTCTAGAAATGCAAACCATTTTCCCCCTTTTTTATTAACTTCATTTTGCAGTTCTCATAGTTTTTTTTCTCCGCCTCCTTTTCTATAACTAAATTCTTTTATAATTATAATATTTTATAGAAAAATACTATCTTTTTACATCCCTAAAATAAAGTTCCATATATTTGGTGGAATTTGATTGGATTGCAAATTTCCCCCGTATATGACAGTACAAACCTCATTTTGCTATTCCATATTTTGGGGTATTGTTGGATTTGCTTAACCTTGGTATTCACCAAAAGAAAGAACTTATAGAGATATTATTGTAAAAATTACACTAAATATTCAAATTTAGCTGTATACTCTGCGAAATGTTTTCAATTGACACAGATTGTGCTGCTATATTAAAAATCCAGTGTAAGGGTTAAAACAAAAATGCAATAGTTGGTAGTTTATGCATTTTCTAATAACTAGTCATCACATCTCAGTAGAAACTGAGAGCATTTAGTTCAAATTTGATTAGACAAAAATTAGGCTGATTTTTTTTATTAAGTTTTTTTTTTATCAATTTTTATTAAGTTTATTTAGAAATAGAATTCCTGACAGGAGTATTTTTCTAATGACTAGAATCATAACGAAATGGGTCTTTGAAAGAATATATAAACTTAAACCATCTCTAGTAGTACATATGTATTCTAGGATTACGTGGTAAATGGTATAAAAATCTACGTTAATGACATGTTAATGGTTTTAAAAATAGATAATGCCTCATAGAATAATGGTCACATTAGGTTGTCTATTTAATTTAAATATGTACATTTAAATTATAAAAAAAAGATTTAATTACAAATTAAATAAAATATTTGAATGTTAAACATTAAAATATTGATGTATTTGATGAGTTGATATTTTATTTGATTGGTTACATGTACTAGATTAAATAGACAATGTTTAACATCTATCGTGCCACATCATATAGGAAAGAGAAAAGATAATTAGTGCATGGAATGAAATGATCGGATTAATGCTTCAATTCAGAAAAAAGAGAAAGGATATATCGGAATCATCCATATTAAAAAAAATTTAATGCATCTGATGGAAAATGAAAATAGAAACGAATTCGGTAAATACCTTTTTCCGTATACCCAAGATTGAATAACGCCGCTTGAATGCCGAATTTGATCCATCTCATAATTTATCGAAGTATGGATATGTATTTACAACTTCTACAACGACGAAAATCGATAACGTTTGATTTGCAATGTTTAATCGCGAGACGAAAACCCTGAAGAGAAATGGCCTAAAAGGGAAAGTGATTTGAATTCATTAATGAATTCTTAATTTTCATTTCACTGTTTCATTTCTGTTGGACGTCAACAGTTTGTTGAAATGAATTCACTTAATATTTTTCACGTCCTATTCATTATATATATAAAGAAATTGAAATTGGATAATTACAATCTCCAAACAACTAAATTAGATCGGATCTTTTGACCAGATTAATTCGCTCACGGGCAGACCGAGTATTTCCAACAGTATCAAAATGTACTCCAACTTATTCCAAAAAACCTCGTGCCCTTAAATTTTGAAAACGTCCCCACACGACTATCTCAACTTTAAAAAGATGCACCAAATAACTTTATTTGTTCCTCTAAACCACTCTCAGCCAATGAGATGTGTTACACTCCTTATCACATGTCAAGTTTGAAAAGTCAATTCAATCATAACTTGATAGTGGCATGTACACTAAAAGAATAAAAAAAGCTGAAGAAAAATTTTAATAAAGTCCTTACAACTTTTCCTTTTCATTTTAACCATCTTCTACAACAAACAATTATCAAAAAAATCCATTAAATTTTTGTCTTGATTTTCCAATCATACAAGTTCAAAACATTCAAATTCAATATCTGGTAATCCAATATCAAAAAACATCATCATATTTGGATATGCTTTCCTTTTCTCTTACATCCTGTAAGTATTTTAATATAATTGGATTGATTAATTGACCAATACGATCGTGATATATCATCGAACAAGTCGGGGGATTGGGAGTGCATATTTGTTCGGGTTTCTATCACGTTTCGGGGATCCGGGGGTAATAGCGGGATTTAAAAAAAATAAACAACTGAAATTGGTCATACATCATTTTGGTTTGAAAAATCACAATGTTTTCGTGTTTAAAGTTCTTGTTTAATATTCCGATTGAAAATTTGGTAGAACCACTAAAATAGTTTCAATCTGATTCACGATTTCATATTCATCCGAGTAATCCCATATTCTGAACACTTAATTGAAAAATTCATGATTTCCAGAAAAAAAATTATAATTTTTTTTGGGAAAAATCATGAATTTTTCCAAGAAATAATAACTTTTAACGAAAGTAAAGTAAATTCAAAATAACTAGTGAGTCAAAACAAATTCAGACTAATCTCCGTCGTTACATCTGAATTCTCGAGATATATTATATTTACCTGGGTCCTTACATATATTGCATTCATCTAATCACCCAGTTTTATACCAAAATTGTTATGTTCGTATAGATAGTCTCAGAAATAGTTGGATCTGAGATCCGTTCATAATCATAAATGGGTGGAAGGCAGTTGGACTTGGATTCAGTACTTTTTTGAGCTGTTGCAAGACCCTAAAAACCCGAAACTACCCATTTCTGGGTGCATAATTTCAAATTCTTCTAATTACCTTCTGGGTGTGATTCAAAGAACATTTCTTCACGATAATTTGTGGTGGGGTTGGGTAATGAAGAACAAGAAGAAATTAAATTAGGTACCTTTTTTATTTTTATTTCATTTATAGTCAATTACTCTCTTACTTTTTCGATTCATACCACATCAGATAAAAAACTTTATGTGGTACACTTTTTCAAAATTAAGTTAATTGCGAGTATCTTTGTAAAGTTCATAGGAATATGAGGTTTTTAGATCAAGTTGGAACAATTTTTGAAATATTCGGTAAAAAAGAGTAAACTATCCTTTAATACCTAATATAAATTTCAAATAATTCTACTAAAATTCAAGACAAATCAAATTATCCCGATATTAAACACCCCACCCCACACTCAACACTTCCTTTGGTGGTTAATCATATTTTTTTATTGCAAATCAAATTATCCCTGAAGTGTAGCAGTCTAAGATACAATTTTATTTGGTCTATTTGTGTGATAATGAGAACAACTATTAATACTTGTACAGAAGTTTATTCATTAATTTGAAATAATTGAAATACAACGTGATAATTAAAAAAAGGTATTGATCATCTAAAGTTATTTCTTTCAAGTAATAGAGAAAATTGAAGTGAGGAAAAATTGGATATAATAAACAGTGATGTGCAAAAATATTATTTTTCCAGACTTTTTATACATTTTTCCTTTGAAAAAATAAAAATTAAACTAACCATCATAAAATATATGAAGAAATATAACAAATGATTGGCAAATGTCATTATCACAACAATCTTATTATTAAACATGTCTCTTCAAGACCACAACAGTCACGATGCAACTAGTTGGAAACGTCTAAAAAGGATGTCCTGTGTTGTATTTGATCATATGTAATAGATAACAAATGACATATTCATTGAAATTACAATGCAAATCCTTGAAATTGAATCGACTTGGAAAACTGAGTACTTATTGAGTTTCACAAGTATGAATACTGTCCACATCTAGCAATTTGAGTTGGATCAAATGGCCAGAAGAGGAAAGTTCAAATTATTTGTATTATATACCTACTTATACAGTCTAACCCAGTTACAATGTTAGTTAAAGAGGACTATACGGATCACTTTTTGTTGCCGTAATGATTTGTCCGAGTAATTATTACACCTGTTTAGTAATGTCCATTTTAAAAGAATTCAATTTCTTTGAATTTACTTTGTCAAAATCCCTTGTTTGGAACCAAATAAATATTGATAGAATTCAAATCATGCAATATTTGAATTCTTGTGAATGCGAGGAATAGAAATATTGCAAAATGTTGTAAGATTTTAAAGGAATTCATTTTAGCTATACATTTGAATATTATTTTTACCATTTTACTTTCACGTATGCTTTTAGTTGAAAGAGTCAAAATAATTATGTAATTTATTTTAAAAAAATATTAAATATATATGTTAAAAATCATTTAATTCTTTCATATAAAATGAAGTTTCCAAACAAAGGAATTTATTTGATAAACTAATTCAATTGAATTGTATTGAGTGAATTCATTTCATTTCATTTTCTTTTAAGATTTGTTTCCAAACACACCCTTAATCTATGACACGTGAAGAAAGTCTTTTCTCATTATCAATGATAAAAAATTTCAAATGGAGGTAGAAAAGTATTATTTTAGACATAAAAATAAATCAGCTTAAAATCATCAATGATGCACGAACTTTATCTTTACTAACATGATGATATATTTTATAACGGTCGTCAAAAATTGATTTAGAAAAACGGATGTCACCCTCAACTTATAAAAGGACTAGTTACCCCCTTAACTAGACAAAAATGCACATGTTTACCCCCTCAATGTCACGTGTCAACTTCTGGTTGGAGAGAGAAAAATCAGAAAAAATGACATATTTGAAAAGTCAAACCAACCAGATTCTGACACGTAACGTTGATGGAGCTAATTAGTTCGAAATTGCCAACTTAAAAGAGGTATTTAGATCTTTTGTAATTTCAGAGTGACATCCGTTTTTCTGAACTAACTTTAAGTGGATGTTTATGCATTAGGCATTTTATAACTTGACAAAAATGTACATGAAAATTATGATTTTAGTTATCCAACGGTCAAATTTACTGTTTTCCTGAAAAATTATATCTCACATACAATCTTTTTATTTTTCCCATTTTCCGTTTCCCAAACCCCATTTTGCAGGATTTCTTTTTTCACCAATTATCTTTCCCATTTTTCATTTCCCAAATATAGCTCACTTTGAAAATAATATTTTATTATTAAACTAACAAAAAAAATTATAAAACAAAAACTAAAAACTATAAAAATAAAAAAGTAATATTATTTTATTAAATTCCTAAAAGGTAATATTAATTTATTCAATTCACCGAAATAGGAAAAGGATCATTCTCCATATTTGGAAACCCCATTTTGGTTGAATTTAACTATTTCCCATATTCATTCCCTATTTTAAGATATACCATATGAGAATTGTTGGACTTGACCTTTCTCCGTATTCATTTCCCAAAATGAAGAACCATTAGACTTGCCCCTGTACACTTATCCTCTTCAAGCTTCTTTCTTTTTGCTGATTTACTACTTTTAATTATGTGTTCTAGCAAAGGATCCATTCCCATTGAAGCAGGGATTTCCTCGATAGAAACCCCAGTGGGGACGAGGCAATTTTAACAATCACATAGTAAAAGGGGCTGGAAGGTTGATTTCATTTATCATTTCTGTCCCCATTTATTTACCATAAGAATCCTCATTAATTTATGAATCTTGATAATATTCATTTGCATACTATAATATGCGACTGAGGACCATTTCAATTCAATCCTCATTCCCTATGTTATTGATCATACTGTAGTATACAAATGGGGTCCCCATTCTTTGTTACTAGATAAGTATACTACACAAATAGATAAGTATTATCAAAATTTATTGATCCACAAAGATGAGATTTTTTCATTGTGGAGCTTTGCACATGAAGTTTGGTCAATGTTGCTTTAAATGCATTGCAAGGTTACCCATCAGCCTAGGAATCCAACTGCCTCTCTTGATTAGTCCTCCTTATGAATAATCAGTGTTGCAAAAAGACATTAGCTGCTAGTCTGGCCCACAGAAACATACGTTTTTTAATGGTTGATAAACCATGCATTGACATTTGATAATTATGGCTGGCCCATTGAATAGTTATTTTAGAAAATCACAACCATAAAGCATAGCCATAAAATCCATCCATACCTGAATAATTGAAAATTAAAACATCATTATCGTACACACTATGGGGAGGGTATGGAACAATTTTGGAAACGTTTAACTCCTTTATATAGTTTTTTTTATAAAAAAAAAACATGGATTCTTTTAGTAATTTTTGAAGAATCTGACATTCGAATTCAGGATCCTCACTTTTTTACTCTACTATTAGTTATTATTTAAAATTAAAAGTTTTTAATCAATGAAAAAAGAATCTAAAAGTTCAATCATTATTTTAATGTAAACGTAATTAGTAGATGAATTGAGAGAAACATTTTAAATACATACTAGTTGGTTTGAAATTCCTAATATTTATTCATTATATAAGTAAATTTTTTTATTTTATGTATGACCAATGAAATACTTGATTGAGACAATATTAAAAGGAGAATCGTAATTAAAGCTTTACCTTTACTACAAATTTATTTAGTAAATGAACATAAATATTTTATGGTGTGTGCATTTATTTATTTTATTTTTTCCGTAAACAAGTTGCCTAACTAGGAAGAAACAAAAAATAATAACATAGGAAAAATAAGGGAAAAGCCAACTCAGTTTCTTTTTCAATATGTGGCTATAAAAGGCAAAGCCCAAACCCGGCCCTTATTGGTCAGTTATAAATCCATTTGCCGAAAATTCAAAACCGTCAATTCAAAATTGTAGAAGAAACAGAGCTTTGTCGTCGTTGTAATGTGGGGAGTTTCTCGTTCTTCTCAGTTACTGCTCTCTCCCTCTGCCCAATGCTCCTCTTTCTGTATGGACAGAACCCTAGCCGGTTCTCCCCGTCTTCTGCCTCTGCCTTCAACTTCCTCTTTTAAGTTTAATGGAAGAATTTGCACCTCTTCTTCCAGGTCTTCCATTTCTCTTGGCGGCTCCACCTTTTTTCTCCGTTCTCTCAAATGCTCTGCTACTACTTCTCCATACTACGGTACTCTTTTCTAGTTTCAATCTCCATTTTGATTCTTGCGGACTATTTGTGTTGCTTTGTGATAAGGAATCAATTTTGAGTTTTAAAATGATTATTATGTTTGGTTGACGGGAATGGAGCTGATTTAAAGAAATGGATTTCATTATTTAATTGACCTCTTATAAGAAGTTGGGACATGCTTATTTCTATCTGTTTGGTTTCAGAGGATATGGAGCAGTAGGTATTTCCCCTTTTATTTTCTCTCTGAATGAACTATATTGCAAGCACTCTGATCTTCATACAGTTAAAAGTTGGTTTTCGTATAAATATTGAAATCCGTGTTATGTAAGCAGCTATTTTGCGAATGTTTATATCTTAAAAGCTTTATAATTCCATTTTTTATATCGCCAATTTGTAATCAATTATGTTTGGCGATTGACCCCAGCTGAACAAGAAGCAAAATTTCATGAAGCTTCCAAGAAAGGGAATTTGGTTCCTGTATACACCTGCATCTTATCTGATCACCTCACTCCGGTGATGGCTTATCGTTGCCTAGTTAAGGAAGATGAAAGGGATGCTCCTAGCTTCTTATTCGAATCAGTGGAGCCTGGTTTGCATGCTTCTACTATTGTATGTCCTTTCTGCTTTTATTGTTATATACTTTATGTGCATTTTTTGGGTCCTCATAAAACACTTGTTGATGAGTTTGAGTTATTTTAGGGGAGATATAGTGTAATTGGAGCACAACCAAGTGTAGAGATAGTAGCTAAGGAGAATACGGTAACAATTATGGATCACTACGAAGGACGGAGGACTGAGGAGATTGTGGAGGATCCAATGGATATTCCTAGAAGGATGATGGAGAGTTGGGTCCCCCAGCTTGTTGATGAGCTTCCTGATGTGTTTAGTGGTAAGATTTTGTTAATGCTTCCATTTGTAGGTACAGACTTTAGTTTTTAAAAACTCTAAGTAAGTATAGTAGTGCATGAATGGAGTTGGATTCATCATTATATGTCATGAAATTTTCTGTGCTTTGTCAGTTTCTGAGTGTGAGGGTCGTTAGTTGGGCTGATTTGTTTTGTGTGCTTGCACGTATGTAACAATTACTCCCTCTGTAGTATCAAATACTACCTTGAAAGGGATTTTTAAAATGACTCACCAGAGGGTTTTTTTAATAAAAAAGAAAAATCATTTTTCTCATAATGGTTTTTTTCTGGCTAAGAAATTTTCCACTTTAGCAAAGTGTTTGCATAAAATATTATTTTCATTCTTCTTGATCAGGTGGATGGGTTGGTTGCTTTTCATACGACACAGTGCGGTACGTAGAGAAGAAAAAACTGCCTTTCTCTGTAGCCCCGCCAGATGATAGAAATCTCCCTGATGTCCATCTTGGTCTTTATGAGGATGTTATGGTTTTTGACCACTTGGAAAAGGTATTTACTTCTAGAACCACAAATACCTATGTCATTCAACTTGTATGTTGAAACAAACATATTTTTGTTTCGAGTCTGAAGCTAATTTATAGTGCAAGCGCGCAACTCCTATCTCTTTCAGTTCCCTATCTTTAACTCCTGCCTATTTTTTGTGATTTTCTTTCTGTAGGATCTTGTGCATCCATTGACATTCATATAAACTCTTCGTCCTCTTAACTTTACCTATATTTTAAAGTCTAAATCATGTCTTCTCTTTGTTGAATGGATCCAAATGTTTTCCGTGGATAAGACTTGTATGTTTTATAAAGTAGAAAATTATGGAATTTGATGAGTCAATTATTTTATATTTATGATCCATGGTCATATATTAATTATGTTTCTGCCATGCATATATTCTTCTTTTTAATTGAAAACTTTTTCCTCAGAAAGCATATCTTATTCACTGGGTTCGATTAGATCGATTTTCTACTGTTGGGGAGGCCTTTGATGATGGAATTATCCGGTTGCAAAACTTGTATTCTAGACTGCATAGTGTGCCTAAGTGAGTAATCACGCTATAAATTGTTTGGCTGTTCCATTCTTACTACTATTATTATTATATAAATTTGGTATCCAATTTTTTAATTAAATTGTTGATTTCAGACCGAAGCTATCCGCAGGTTCAATCCAGTTGTCAACTAGTCTTTTTGGCCCTAAATTAGAGAGGTCAAGCATGACAAGTGAAGAATACGAGGCAGCCGTTTTGCAGGCTAAAGAGCATATCCTGGCTGGTGATATATTTCAGATTGTTTTGAGTCAGCGTTTTGAACGCCGTACATTCGCAGACCCATTTGAAATCTACAGAGCGCTGAGAATCGTAAATCCAAGTCCATATATGGCCTACTTACAGGTTCCTTGCTTGCCCATAAAACTTTTCGTTGGCCTACAAATTTTAAGCATTTGATTATACTGCTCCTGTCATCAGGCTAGAGGATGTATACTGGTTGCTTCTAGTCCCGAAATTCTCACGCGTGTGAAAAAGGTACTGTAACTCCACAATAAAGAACTAGCAAACTGGTTTTCTTAATAAATGCTTGTTTATTTGTATGTTTCTCAATGAATGTTGACAATTTCTGACAGAGAAAGATTATAAACAGACCCCTCGCGGGAACTGTTAGGAGAGGGAAGACACCTAAAGAAGATGAAATGTTGGAGGAACAACTTCTGAAAGATGAAAAGCAATGCGCAGAACATATTATGCTCGTTGACTTGGGAAGGAATGATGTGGGAAAGGTTGGTTCAAATTTCTTATGCATTGCTGAACTACGAGATTCCAGCGCCTTCGAATCTACCATTACTTTTGCGTGTTCCAGTCTTCATTCATGTGTTTAATCCTGACAATTGGCATCTAATGCAAGTTTGTTTGTGTAGGTCTCTAAACCTGGTTCTGTTAAAGTTGAAAGGCTAATGGACATCGAGCGTTATTCTCATGTTATGCACATCAGCTCCACTGTATGATCTTATTTTAGTTTACAAAAATGCCCAAAGTTGATATCTTTTTTTCCCTTTTTCTTTTAAACTGTTTCATATCAGACATTAATGTCTTTCTCATATTGTCCCTTCAGGTCAGTGGAGAGTTACTCGATCACTTAACTGGCTGGGATGTATTGCGAGCCGCTCTGCCTGTTGGCACCGTTAGCGGCGCACCAAAGGTCTAAACTCGCTAGCTTTCTTATTCTTATTCGTGATTATATAACTTGATTGAAATTCTAATGAGACATACAGTATATGGCTTGCATGAGAATCGGTATCTATTTGAAGTTCTCACAAGTAGCTAATTTGAAATGCAGGTGAAAGCAATGGAGCTGATCGATAAGCTGGAAGTGACCCGGCGTGGGCCATATAGCGGTGGTTTTGGAGGCATTTCGTTTTCTGGTGACATGGACATTGCATTAGCCCTGAGAACTATGGTCTTCCCAACAAATGCTCGTTTTGATACGATGTATTCGTACAAGGACTTGAGCAACAGACAGGAATGGGTGGCTCACATTCAAGCTGGGGCTGGAATTGTCGCTGACAGTGATCCTGCTGATGAACAGAGAGAGTGTGAGAACAAGGCTGCAGGCCTGGCTCGTGCAATCGATCTTGCTGAAGACTCTTTTCTCAGGAAGGATGACTTTTTTCTCATAAAAGATTGAATCTCTGTAAAAAAAAATAGTACATGAAATAGAAGAGTCGTGCATTGAGCTGTATTAAAGGATATAGCAGAATGCATGTACGTCTTTTGTCCAATTTTGGTAAACTACAGCCCTTTCTTGGTGCAAGTTAAGGAAGGATGGTGAAACTTATTTCTTCTGTTTTTTTTCGGGTTAAGTGTCAATTTTATACCTGAACTTTAGACCAAAAATCAGTTTATTATTTAAAATTAAAGTTCAATTTTATTCTTGTGTTCAAGTCCAAACAATTTGACTCCCTATCTACAACGTAACAACTATATATATTTCGCTAAATCATATGTAACAACCACGCAAATATATTGCATCGTTTTGGGGGGAAACCAAGGCGGAAATAGCTATGTAAAATTGTATCATAAGGAGTTGGGTGTGGTTCTAAAATGCTGCGATAATGACAACTGAATTTTGGCAATTTGCTAATCCAAAACCCTTAAAACTGAAATATAAATAAAAGCTTCAGTTTTCTTTTTTTGGGG
This sequence comes from Euphorbia schlechtendalii, assembly GCA_949673415.1. Lineage (NCBI taxonomy): Eukaryota > Viridiplantae > Streptophyta > Magnoliopsida > Malpighiales > Euphorbiaceae > Euphorbia > Euphorbia schlechtendalii. Next base: position 26,948 of record CATIWQ010210660.1, read on the forward strand.
GTATTAAAATGACAGAGTTGAAGTATGGATGAGAAATAAGAGCAAGCCACGTCAGAGTTGCATACTGTGACACGATAACTTTGTTTCTTGTGATTGTACCCAACAAAACAATGCCTGAAAAGCTTCCCTTCATCAATCATCATCGCCCTTTTCTTTGCCCTCTGCATCCACAAAGGTCAGTTTTTTTTATCTCCTTCGTTCACCTTCTTTTTTTACTACTTCACATATTTCTTTGCATTTGACCAAGAATTTCTAAGGTTGTTCCTTCTCTATCCAGTGAAACCTCTGCTTTGATACACTATGATGATATGGCACTTTTCTTATTCCTTGACTCTGTGGTTTGAATTGCTTCTGTAGATTAGACACTGTGATTAGATTAATATAATTTGTTATTATGAGTTTAAGATAAATTATGGGTCTCACTCAGTAAATAATTCTACTCCTTTGCGGGGGCGTGTGTGGCATAATTAATCCTTGGTTATGGCCCTTAATTGCACTGCGGGGCCTTTTTTGGGGGTAATTTTGCTGGCAATTGCTGTTGTCACACTTGTTTCTTCTGCAATCATAGCATGGATTTTGTTTCCCCTCTTTGATAAAGTGTAATTTGATGGTTCATGTTTTCCGAAAATTAGATTAGATGAATTGCAAATACTTTTTCGCATCCGTTTACATTTGAATGAATCACATCTTAACTTATAGGTTATAGCAACACATTTGTTTTACTTCTGTTTTCATGTAAAGGACTTACTTCTTGACTTGTATTGCTTCAGTTCAGGTAAATTCTTATATAAGGAGCTGTTAGCTGAATTAAGATCAAACTCTTGACCAAGGTTTCACACATGAGTGCCACCAAGGTCTACATAGTGTAAGTATATTTATGTTGGTCGATATGTCTGTGGATGGCACAAATCGTAACAACTTGAAAAATTGGTTGAACTTGATTGGATTTGCCCCTTGCCATTTCACAGGTATTATTCCTTATATGGACATGTAGAAACAATGGCTCGAGAAATACAGCGAGGAGCTAATTCTGTTCAAGGTGTTGAAGCAACACTATGGCAGGCAAGTTAAGTTTCCTGGACAAGGATGAATCGTGTTTTAAAAATGAAGCATTTACAAATATTAACGAAGCATGTGGTTGATGAGTTGGAACAGGTACCAGAAACACTGTCAGACATCATAATACAAAAGATGAAAGCCCCTTCAAAAGCAGATGATGTACCGTGTATTCAACCAGACCAACTCTTGGAGGCTGATGGTTTCATCTTTGGTTTCCCTTCTCGATTCGGCGTGATGGCAGCCCAATTCAAGGCTTTTTTCGATGCTACTGATAAGCTGTGGGCTTCCCAAGCACTTGCTGGAAAACCTGCTGGAATCTTCTGGAGTACCGGTTTCCATGGTGGAGGCCAAGAACTTACTGCGTGAGATGTTCTCTCTGTCGCTTCTAACATAACCAGCTTGTGCAATAAATTCATCCAAATATCTTATGTTGGCTTCATTTACAGATTGACAGCTGTCACACAACTAGCACACCATGGGATGCTGTTTGTTCCTCTTGGGTACACCTTTGGCAGCGGTATGTTTGAGATGAATCAGGTGAAAGGCGGGTCTTCGTATGGTGCTGGAACTTTTGCGGCAGATGGGACCCGCGAACCCACTGAATTAGAACTTCAACAGGCTTTTTATCAGGGCAAGTATGTGGCTGGAATCACGAAAAAGTTAAAAGGTTAGCCTAGTCTAGCCTCTTGTATGAGACATCTGAACCTGAAACAAATTATATACAAAATAACTGGTTTTTAACAGTGCATAAGAAGTGAATAGCAAAAAACTATTCGTGCTTAACAAAGTATGCAGAACAAAGTACAGACAACGCTACAATATGCGGGATTGAGAATCAATATGATGGGATTCCGTCCCTTGATATGCTTAATTTGATGTTAAAATGCTTTTTGTATTGATTTTGTAACTTGTAAGTGGCAAAGTGGCCTATATAGCTGATATTTGTGAAAATGTCTATACTCTATGATTTCTTTTGCGTTTTATCGAGCATGACCCTGTCTTGGCTTCTTCAGTTTTGATGTTTTTGGCATTGGGCGAATTGTGAAATTCTGCATTTGGGTAGCTACCACGCTATATCTAATATACTTGATTAGAGGCTCATGCACCAGTTCAGCTAAATAATTTTAGCTTGTATCAAATTTTAAGTTATGAAGTGAGATACAAGGTTTGAACCACCCCATAAGTAGTTTCTGATAGATGCGGTGATCGCTGCAACTCGCAACTGAGTGATTAGTAAACTAGCTTATCCACATTCTCTATAAGTAGCGTGTTCCATCACTTATCACCAAATAAATAGACCTGTCGAACAAGTGACTACTCACCTCGGGGGTCTCCGCTTTCTCGAGTTTGACTAAGGTTCTGTTTGGCATTGCTTTTCAAGTTGCTGTCCCGATAAGTTGCCCTCGTAAACTTTTTAAATAACTACATATTTTGGTTTTGAACAACATATTTTAGTCATTCGTACTATTTAATTAGGAATTGTCTGACTTGTTTTTTTCAAAATGTTATAGGAAAAATTTGAAAATGGAGTTTTTCAGAAAAGCAGCTTGGGAAAGGACAGCCAAACTGGCCCTAAATACATCACTACATATCTTTATCTTTTATCTCCTTATATTTTTGTCTATTTAAGATCAAAGTCCTTTATTTTAAAAGTATCCGTGTTACATATATATTTTGATTTTTGACTACATAACCTTTGATAGTAACTATTGGCTTTGTCATGTCTTTCTATTATGAAATTGTATTTTTCACTTGCTATTGGACATTTTTTTTTACTTTTTCGTTTTATAACAGCATCGTGAAAAAAAGAACATGAAATGATCAAATTGGGAGAAATTTGAATCTAAAAAATTGTAAGAATATGCATGAGGAGAGACATAATCACATAAAGGAATTGGGTCAAAGATAACGAGTAACCTACCATTCTTCTAAATTTTAAATTTGGAAAAATAATTCAAAATGGAGTTGATCGTTTTTATATGTCATCGTGTTAGCCTTAAAGTAACCTACCATTCATAGATTTCGTTGAATCAAACAGCCTGTCTTTGTGATGTATTCCTTTTGTAACCCCTTAAGGGCATGCTTGGGAGATTGTTTTTCACAGGAAGGAAAAGGAAGGGAGTTGGGTTCCCATGTTTGGGATGAAAATGAAGTAAGAATTGAAAGAAAACTGAGTGAATAGAGTTCCTTTCACTTCCATTATTTTGGGTATTGTTAGGTTCAGCCAATTTGACCGACTTCAAGGAGGGGAAGGGACGCATTTTCAAAATTAACCCTATTTTGTTTCATGAACAATTCATTTTTAAAGAATATTTAGGTAATTTTCATATTACCTTACTTTACAATTCCATTCTTTCTCCGTATTCCATCATTTCTTTACAAGTACAATATCATCTCATACTTTATATCTTCATCATCTATAATCATTTAAAATATTATTCATTCTTTTATTTTCCTGCTTTTATTACTTACTCCCAAACGGAACCTGAGGTAATTGATTTTTACAAAAGAACAAAAAACTTCAAGTAGTTTCACTTTCGAAAAAGTAGAGGAAAAATAAAAAGCAGGTACATTATTTTTCCTCTACAGTGAAACACATTTTTTACCAAAAAAACATGCCTATAACATTTTCAGAAAAACAATTCAATACAAAAAATGGTTGAAACCAATGTCTTGGTTTAACATTAATTTTGTAATATACCACAGAAGAAAAGGCATATCAGCCATCAAAATTTACAACTACTAAACTAATAGCAGTCGAAAACAAAAGAGCTTGTCGTAGTTTTTCTCCCTTCCCCTTCCCCTTCCCCTTCCCCTATCACAATTCACACGCTACGGTAATGGAGTCCTTCTTGAGAGCGTGGACGGGTCAGGATCCTCACCCGGAAGACTACCATAACATCGAATTCTGGTCGAATCCTGAGCGCTCCGGTTATCTCACGAAGCAAGGCGATTACATCAAGACCTGGAGGCGACGGTGGTTCGTTCTTAAGCAAGGCAAACTCCTGTGGTTCAAGGACACCCATGTCAATCGTTACTCAGTTCCTCGCGGTGTCATCCCCGTCGGCAATTGCTTGACTGTCAAAGGCGCTGAGGACGTCATTAACAAACCTTTCGCTTTTGAGCTTTCAACCAACCAGGACACCATGTATTTTATTGCCGATTCTGAGAAGGAGAAGGAAGACTGGATCAATTCCATTGGAAGATCCATCGTACAACACTCTAGGTCAGTCACGGATTCCGAGGTCGTTGATTACGATAGCAAGACCTGATTCCTTTTTAAAATTTATTGTATAGAAGAGTCACTTTGATCGTCTAATAACGCTATTTGATATCATATGTTGTGTGTGTCACTGTAGATCTTGTATTGACATTTGGTTATAGTGGGTTTTTGGCTTTCCTTTTGAGATTTTGCTTTTCGTTGAGGATTTCTATGATCTCGTTTACTCTTTCACGACAATTTTAATTTAGTTAAATTGGTCCTAAATGTTTGTTGTTGATAGTCTTTTACAATTGAAGATGTTATTGATTTTTGGGTGGCATCAAAGGATAATTGATTTGCTTAGTTCAGTTGAGAAGCTTAGCTAATTTGTTAGCGAGAATATTGGGCCTTTCCCCTGAAGTAACTTGCTACTAAGGGCTGTTTTACAAATAAATCAAGTCCTCGTAGCTTATTTGTGCAGTTTAAATAATGGTTTGGTGGAGAAAAGAGTTTTTGAGTTTACTAAATATGTCGTACATCGCAGTTTTAAGTGATTGAATGAATTATCCGTATAGTTTCTTGCTTTCACACTGAAATAATGGAAATGCTTAGTAACGGATGTTGGGTTTCGTATCAATTAAAAATTAAAAAGAAATATAAGTAGCCTACTGCTAAGCTTTTCTCTCCATCGCCTGAGGTGCGCCTCTGTTAGGGCACGAGGGGTACGCCTTGGGCTACCTTTTGGGGCCTTTTCTTGCCTGAGTAGGGTGTGAAAAGCGCACCTGAAGGACATGTAGCTTTTTTTAGGGCATTCTTTCAGCTTTAATATTGACCGGTGATTTTAGTATGGACTCTTACAACCAACATGCACAGTTTGAATTTCAGACATTTTGAAGTTGTTGTAGATTGCTTGCACATTTAGTTAGACTGTTAGAATGACCTACTGCTAGATGTTGGAATTAGCAAATATACTCAGCAGTTGGGTAAAAAAGATATCCTTTGAAGAAAATAATGAATGCTAGGAGAAGAAAAAGTTGGATATAAAGGATTTTTCAGCAGTGTAGCATAATCAGTTTTTCCCAACTGTTCAAAGGAGTTTGTTCGATTTACTGAAACTTTTTCGCATGCCCTTAGGAGAGATCCTGCTTTACATAATCACATAGGTCAGAAATTATGTTATCTCCGAGAAAAGATCTGTTAAGTTTAAATCAAAGTGAACTATACTCACTTATGAATGGTGAATTAATCAAGTTCGGAAGCTTCATCAATGGTAATAACTTTTTATTGGAATCAGTGATCACATTTAGCTCTCGAAGAATGGTTAATTAGTTTGGTTCTTTGCATGCATTGTTTCGGTTTTCAAACATGACTTCTCTTGATTACCATGCCTATTGTTCCTTGGGATTCATACTCTGCACTAGAGCTGTCGGTGGCTCATTTAGGTGTTAGAGCTGTTACCTACAATACAACATTTGTTTCTTCTTCCTTTACATTTGTCAGCAACTTTCTTCTCTACTGCAAAGCTGCAGAAGAAAATTCATTTAGTTTCATTTAAGTTGCTGTTAGGGAAGCTTCAAAATGAATTCAGGCAGGGAGGATGCTGAAGTTGGTTCTGTGATTTCCTTTTTTTATGAATGAACAAAGCAGAACAAACTGTGGCAGATTTTATTCTGAGAAATGCAGACCAGTATGATTTGTGTGGTAAAAACCTTCATAGCTAAAGTCTTCTCACATAGCGAAAGTCTATATTTAGCTATGTTTGTTGGCATTTAACCCTCTGAAGTGATTGTAAGACAGGTTTAAATGGTTACAAGAAGAAAAATCTCGGATATTTTGAAATTTGGCTAGCTAACAACTTGTGAGAAAGGTCCAGCTTTGTAATGGAGAGTTGTAGGAAATTGTGGGATGCATTGCTTCCACTGCTAAAAATCTTTTGAAATCCAAGTCTTCGTTTAATTCTTTAATTGAAATCATAAGGGATCTGCGAGGGAGAAACTATAAGAGTAAATTTGTTTATCAATGCTTGATCTAAGTAACGTTACACACCTGTGTATACTGAATTATGTCGCGCAGCACACAGAAAAAAAGTAATGATCAAATATTCAACTAGTTGTTGGTGGATTAGCCACAAAGGAATATGTACTGCCTAGATTAAGTTCGGGATTGACTTGTATCAAAATTTTGTGTCTCGTGTTGCATCATATCATATCTAGAATCCATTAAAATACTAAGATTAGGTAAATTCTATAGTGATTTTATCAAAAATAAAATCTTCATTACTTTGTCCCTCATCACCGTTGATCACCCTTATTACCATTAGACATCAATGAGGTAATGATTGATCAAACAGCGATAAAAGTTAAAGTAAATTTACTTTGTCAAAAACAAAATCATCACAGCCCAAGTTAAGATTTTGGTGTAGTTTTGGATAGTTATCATGTAAAGATTGACTTTGGAGACAATGAAGTGCGTTTTGTTACAATTGTGAATTCCATGTTTCCACATCAAGAGCTGTTTTCTTTCTCAACATAATTTGACATGTTTTTACTGTGAAAATAATAAACAACATATATAAAAATATAAGTTCAATCTGACCTAAACTCATAAAAATAGTATGTAATCTTTTGTATAAAGATAATAAGTTAATATTATCATTGACATTAAATTATAATCGCATTTTAATCTGCACTTCGTTTTTGTTTATAATTAAGTGATAATATCACATATTAATTTTACTTTTGCATGTAATTTAATCTTTCTTTTTTTATAAAAATTTTGGAAGGAGAAAGCAACTATTTTTTCTATTACTGATTTAAATTATAGTTCAATTTCCATATTAATAAAATTTCGTTCAAATCAATTCTAAAGATTAATTTTTTTTATGGGGACTAGGTTGAATATAGAGTTGATGTTTAAAACTCAAATATAACTTAACGGAGTGAGATATGATGATTTTATTTTAACAAAGTAAACATTACTTTGCCCCTTGTTATCATTGAACCTTTTATCACATCATTGATCCAATAATTATTAGGGACAAAGTAACGGAGACAAAACACCATTAAATTTGTCAAATTTAAAAATACACTTGATATAATTTTTATGAGGTTTGACTAAGTCTCACCCTATACTGATTAGTAGTTAGTACTTTGCATTTACTGGAAATTTGTGAGTACTAAAAACTGTTTAATAATAGTCATTGACTATGTTTATTTATCCAAGTTTAAAGTTATTTCTGAAACCTTTAGAACCAAGTAGTTCAGATTCGAAGTACCCACCATGAATTACCCAAGTTAACCAATACACATACATTGCATACTTATGTCTTTTGGTAAGTAAAATTGGTTCTTGAAACAAATCATAGTTGAGATATTGTTACCTTATATGTTATCACCTTTCCACAATTTTTTTAAAAATATAAGATAACAAAATCACGACTAAAGGAAATTTTATATTCTTTTTACTTAAAGTAGGATATACATTTTCAACGCCTTATTATTTATCAATATTATTTAAATCAACTAATTCCAAAAATAATTTCCGGCCAACCTTTTCCACCGGAAATGAACCAGGACTGGTTCGCCACCAGTCATGGTTCGTTTCCGGCGATGGAAACGAACCAACTCGGTTTGTTTCCACCGGAAACGAACCGATCCGTTTGTTTCCGGTGGAAACGAACCGTTTCCGTCAGGTTTGCAGTTTCCGGCGCCGGCAACCGGTGATGTTTTCCGACCCGGAAAAAGCTCGCCCGATGTTAAACGAAATTCGAAAAAATAACTGAGCCGACGCTTTTGATTTCCTCCGTCGCCCGTCCATGTTGCCGGAATGTCACCGGAAATTTTTTTTAGAATTTTAGAGAAAGTTTGGGGTATGAATTTGAAGTTTGGATGTTATAATAGAAAAAAAAGTTAATGAAGTGGGGTTATATAGAGAAATTAGACCCAGGGATAAAAGAGGAAAGTATTTGAAAAAATACGGGCGACGCGAAGTAAAAACGGGCGACGCGTAGCAGTACAGATGTTTTACATTACATCACATGCCATTCAAAAGACAAAAGATGAGATGTTTAACAAACAAATGTCTATTTTTCACTCCTGAAAATCCACTTTATCTTTTTGTTTCCTTATTCAACTATATTTATTAAATCTTGTGTCTCTTCTCCTTCATCACTTTAAAGAAACAAAACCAATTCCAGTCTCCCAACTCCTTCAAAAAAAGCTGTTTACAATGGTGAAAGCCGAGCTCATTTTCATTCCTTCTCCTTTAGCTGGTCACCTAACATCAATCATGGAGTTTGCTAAGGCCTTGATTCAACATGATCCTCAACTCTTCATCACTGTTCTTGTCATCAAACTCCCTTTTACCCGTTATGCTGATTTATACTTGAAATTTCTCACCGATTCCCAGCCAAATATCCGACTCATTCATGTCCCAGAACCCGAAAATATCCCTTCCCTTGATCTTCTCAACAAATCCAGCGAAAAGTACATCACTTCCTTCTACGATACTCATAAGCCCCTTGTCCGCAACATAATTCATGACATCACCGTGTCTCGTTCGCCTTCTTCTGATTCAGTTCCAGTGGTCGGGTTAGTTCTCGATTTGATCTGCCCATCCTTGCTCGAAATCGGTGATGAATTTGGTATACCTTCTTTTGTATACTTCACTTCTGGCGCTGCGTTGTTGAATCTAATGTTTTATCTGCCTTCTCGACACGAGCAAGTCGGCCATGAGTTCAGCTTCTCAGACACTGCTGTTTCGATTCCAGGCTTTCTCAATCCCGTTCCGCCAAAAGTTTTGCCTGAAGTTGTGTTCAACAAGAATGGCGGTTACGATTCTTTTATGCAAATAGCTAAAGGGTTAAAGAACTGCAAAGGCGTAGTCTTTAACACATTCACCGAGCTTGAATCTTATGGAATCGAGTCGTGTAAGAACAACGGGAAGAAGAACCCCAAGACTTACCCAGTAGGGCCGATATTGAACCTGATGGCTCATCCAAACCCAGAGATAGACACGAGCGAATGGGAAAAGATAATAGAATGGCTCGACGATCAGCCCGAATCATCGGTCGTATACTTGTGCTTCGGGAGTGCTAGTTCATTCGGCGAAACCCAAGTGAAAGATATCGCTCTAGGCCTCGAGAAGAGCGGGCACAAGTTCTTGTGGTCAATGAGGGGAACCGATTTCAAGGAGAGGTTGCCAGAGGGGTTCCTGAAAAGGGTACAAGGAAGAGGGATGGTAAGTATTGGGTGGGCCCCACAGGCGGAGGTTTTAGGGCATAAAGCAATCGGTGGATTTGTATCGCACTGTGGATGGAATTCGGTATTGGAAAGCATATGGTATGGGGTACCGATTACAACTTTGCCCGTGTATTCTGAGCAGCAACTGAATGCTTTTGCTTTAGTGAAGGAATTGGGGATTTCGGTGGAGCTGAAAATGGATCATAGAGTGAATGGTGAGCTTGGAATGGCGGAGGTCGAAAAGGGTGTGAGAAGTGTGATGGATAGTGAAAACGAGGTGAGAAAGAAGGTGAAAGATATGTCGGAAATTGCAAGAAGTGTTGGAATTGAAGGCGGTTCTTCATTCAATGCATTATCTGAATTCATTAGAGATGTAAGAGGAAGCATTGATTAGAATCAATTGTTTTGAAATAAAAAAGTTGTTGCTGGTTGAAAGAGCGAAGAATAAAATGTAAAACACCAACCAGTAACTATATTTTCGCATAGTTATCTCATGTTAGTAGTTTGTAATCTTTATTCCTGCAGAATAGGATTACCATATCAATTTCCAGCTTATGGATTTCCATGTTTAAATCATTCATAACAAATTATGTTTGACAGAAACTAAAATATGAGTTCAGCAAGTCCATACCTTGCCGAGAGAAGAAGCTTAGCATTCAAACTCTTCCATAACAAAATCTCTGAAGATGGTGCCTTCTTTTTTCTGATTCTTCAATGCCTCTTCATCTTTTCTGATTTAAAAACAGGATTCTTCAAACTGTTTTCCGGAAGAAAAATACTTATTTCCAATTGTTCAACATCAACACTTCACGTTTCATTACATACCACAAACCGAAAACTCTAAACCCAGATGTCAATTTCGAATAACTAAAGTTCATCATAATTTGCCAAAGTATCAAGCTTTATATGTTGAAGAGGCAGAAGCAACTATCAGCTAGTATATCATGCTAGAAGTTACTACTTTCGGATGAAGGTGTTTGAAATGATGCAAAACACCAATCACTACCTATATATCCTGTAATTTATCAACAATGTATCAATTTCTTATATTTATCTTTCTCCATATATACAAACGTATTTAGTACTCGCGAAACATTCCATTAAACTTGAAAAGACAAACTCTCTTGCTTTGTTTAAATTGCAATGAAAACGAAACTGATAAACAGAAAGCTTGACAATGTCAAATTAAGTGTTTACAAGTGGCATCCTTTATGAATTCAGATATTGCATTGAATGAAGATCCACCTTCCAATTTCACCATTCTAGTGATTTCCGACATGTGCTTCACCTTCAACCTCACCTCAGTATCACATTTCATTACACTTTTAACAGCTTTCTCAACATCTCCCATTTTAACATCTTCCTCATTTCCCCTGTAATCCATTTTCAGGTCCACCGCAAGCCCCAATTCATTCACTAAAGCGAACGCATTAAGCTGCTGCTCTGCATATATAGGCAATGCAGCAATTGGCACCCCATACCACAAGCTCTCTAGTATCGAATTCCATCCACAATGAGACACGAAACCACCTAAGGCCTTGTGGCCAAGAACCTCCACTTGTGGTGCCGATCCACATATAACTCCTCTTCCTTTTACTCTTTCCAAGAATCCCTCTGGTAGTATAACCTTTGGATCCTGCAACTGTGTTTCTTTGATAGACCACAGGAATTTATGGCCGCTATGCTCCAGGCCGAGAGCTATTTCTTTGAGTTGCTCAACACCGAACGACCCAGCACTTCCGAAACACAACAACACAACCGACATTTCGACTTGATCGTTTAGCCATTTTGTTATGTTGTCCCATTCGCTCCTGTCTATCTCAGAATTAGGGTTTCTTTCCTGATTTAGCATTGGTCCAACTGGTAAACCTTGGGGTTAATGGCATTTGAAAAGGACTCAATTGCATAAGGTTCAAGCTCACTGAATGTATTCACTATTATACCTTTAACTTCCTTGAATCTTTCAGCTATCTGAATATAAACATCATAACCGCCAAACGTGTTAAACACAGCTTCAGGCAAAACCCTAGACGGAAGAGGATTGCGAAAGCCAGGAATTGACGCTGGAGGATCGGAGAAGCTGAACTCTTTGCCCAGTAGTTGATGGCGAGAAGGCAGATAAGACATTAGATTCAAGAATGCTGCACCGAGTAGGGATGCCCAATTCATCCGCAATTTCAATCATGGATACACAAGCTAAGTCAACGATTAGCCCAACTACTGGAATCGAATAATAAGAAGATGAACGGGATAATGTAATTTGGGAAATAATGTGTTTGATATGGGGTTTATGGACTTCAATGGAGGTATAATAGTAGGTTTCAAAAGATTTGTCGAGGAGTTGAGGGTTGGGGGGGTTCACTTGAGGGACATGAACGAAATGGATGTTTGATTGGGAATCGGTGAAAGATTTGATGTATGAATCAACATAAGGAAAAAGGGGGAGTTTGATTACAAGAACAGAGATGAAGAGATGCAGATGAAATTGGATGAGGGTTTTAGCAAATTCAAGGGTGGAAACCAAGTGACCAACTGCTGGACTAGGAATCAATATTGGCTCCGCCTTTTCCATTCTATGTTCAGTTGTAGAAACTAGAATGAGAGGAAAAAGAGCAGAACAACAAATAAGCTAGTAAAAAGGGTAAACATAATAATGGTGGGTCAACATTGATAAATAAAGGTCTGAAAATTCAGCAACATATACAAGCTAATAGCCGTTGCTTCCCCTAAAATTACTAATGTACATATACGAGTTACAGAAGTCCATGAAACCAGTTCAGCTGGGAGAGCTTGAGAGAAAGAATAGTTAGAATCCATTTGGGATGTTAGAAATGAGACAGCAGGCAACAAACAAGTACCAATTAGCCCTTAAGTTTGAATTTTACTGTTTGGTTTTAACTTTTACTGTTATCGGTAACATTTTATCCCTGAAGTAGCTAAAGCATATAAATATAGTAAAAACATAATTTCAATTAGAGGTGTGCAAATGTTTCGGTGATCGAATTTCCGAATCAAAGAAAATCAAAATGATAATTTAGTTCGGTTATTTTAAAATTTTTGTTTGGTTCGATTCGTAAAATGTTAATATTTCGGTTATTCGGTTCGGTTTTTGTGTAGAAAAAACAGTAATAACCGAACCGAAATATATATAAACACATAATAAAATTTTATTTTAATATCGTATCCTTATTCCTCTACTCGAAAATGCACTCTTATTTATTTATGTGTCTTTACTAAACCATTTGATCCATTGTAATACTTATATTGGATGTGCATTTTGTATTTTATGTGTAACAATTTGAAATTTTTATTAATTATTTAAAATTTCGATTTGGTTTGATTTTTAACCAAACCGAATAATTTATTTTGGTTTGGTTAATTCGATTTTGATTCTTATTTGATTTTGTTCGATTAACAATATTTTTCTTATTTAGTGTTCGGTTAATTCGGTTCGGTTTCGACCGAATGCGCACCCCTTATTTTAATTGTAGTTGAAGCCGAGGAGACAAACACCAGACTGGATTTTCAAAAATCAGCAAACTTATACATCTTAATTTTTTTCATCTTAATCATGGACAAAGGTTTTTATTTAAAAAAAATGATTCATTTGGACTTACAAATTGATAACCCGGTATATGTTGGTGAGCCGGTAAATGTTACTATCCGGTTGGATTAAAGACAACTGACATCATATCACACTGGTTTGCCCACCCGGTTGGTGGCAGGCCAATGCATCACAGTATGGCAAGCAATCTCATTTTACTCATCCATCCGGCTGGTTAATGACAAACACCGGATGGCAACAAAATCTGATCAAGAGACAGAAGAAGACAAACAGCGCTGATCAATAATTATCCACTCACATTATTAGTGGATGCCCACATCACTAGCGGATGCTTACATCATCAAGGCTCATCCACTTCCTATAAAAAGGCCTCATAACACATAAAGAGGTACACACAATTTCTCACTCTCTCCTTCTTTCACTTATTGCCTCCGCTCTTAATTCCGTTGCTAACTTAGACATCGGAGAGGCTACGCCGGTCACACGGCTAGCCCCCATAGTCACCCCTTGTTCGTCTTGCAGATTCCGACCACTAGGCGTGACAGAAGAAACGATCAACAACCTGAAAGTAAGCGCGTGAACAACACGTCCATGGAACAAGCTTTCAGTGGTGCGGCGAGCGTGGAGCAAAAGAAGATTTTTGTTCCACAAATCTCAACACTTTTGTTTTAGTGATCGAACACTCAGGAGATCTATCATGGCTGACGAAACTCACAACGTTGGAGGAGGAGAAACGCAACCCTCCTCCACATCCACAATGATGGCTTCCACTGCAATCACCATGACGTCACAAAATGTACAACACTCAGATGTCCACACCCCGCCAACAACAAATAGTGTCACCTTCTTTGAAAGTGTAGCACAAAAATACCACATGACGCCAGAAGATCAAAGCCAGATACGGCGTAACTTGTTTGGACTGTTGAGTAGCCTAGACAGAACATCAATGGCTGGCCACACGGTCGGTGGGGCTCATAACAATTACCTTACCATGGGATACAAGCCCACCCGGCCTGATATTGGGTACCAACTCATCCGGCCGGGACTATTTCCATCGTCTAGCACATTTTCAACAACAGAACCATTTGTTCCGCCCACCTTCACAACTTTGCATCAAAGGCCACCAGTCCCTACCTTCTCATTACAACAAGGCCGAATCAACCCATCCCACGAGACAGGGACCAATAATGGTGATTCACCCGTCCCTTCTTGGGAGGAGTTGACAGGGCTGGCGAGGCGTCCGGAAATCCCTCACCCAATACATAACTCGCTATTTGACCACTCGAATAGAGTGATCCCTCTAACATATTACAATCCATGGCACAGTGGAGGAATGCCCCCTCCACCGTTTAGTTATTCAACGCCTCCTCCCCACCCGGCATCACAAAGGTCAGGAAGGAGCTATGTTAACGACCCAGAGTTTGTGAAAATGTTCAAAGAAGGGTTGAATCACTTTGCTGTTACCCTGCATGAGCCCCTATTGACAGCATCCTACTCTCCATTCACTGCAAGGATTTAGAATGAACCACTTAACCCATACGTCAAAATTCCCCACTTTGACAATTACAACGGTGACACGGATCCTAGGACCCATGTCAAAATCTTCAAAAATAAAATGGATATAGCACACGTCTCTAAATCGCATACATGCTGTTATTTTCAGAATACGCTGATTGGACCAGCCGCCTACTGGTTCAATGCGCTTCCAGCCGGGTCAATCAACGGCTGGGAAGAACTCTAACAGAAATTCTACACACAATTCATTGGCTCCATACAGGCTGGGACCTCCTCGCGAACACTTCATGAGGTAAAACAAGGACAAGGCGAGTCGCTACAAGCCTATATTGAGCGATTCAACCAGGCCTGCCTCCAAGTTCGAAACATTGATTTCAGCACGGTGAAGGAAGCCATGATAAGAGGAGTCCGAAGTGAGAGACTAAGGATAGAGATAGTCCAAAGGAACCCAACCGACCTCCAACAAATGATGAATATAGCAAAGGGGCACATTGAAATCGATGAGTTGCAAAGGCCAAGAGAAAACCATCCAGTTCCTTCTACCAACAATGACTCAAGGTTTAAAAACCAGAGATCCAACCGACGGAGGGAGAAGAATTCATCCGGTCGAAGAGATTATATCAGCCCCATCATTAATAGCAGGCCATCATTAAACGCGCCTTTGAGTGACATCTTGATCGCCATCCAAAAGAGTAACGACAAAAGAAGCCTACATTACCCAAGGGTAAAGCCGATGCCCGGTTAGGATGAGAAGTGAATAAGTACTGCGAATTCCATAAGGCCAAGGGTCACCACACGGATGATTGTCGAGTATTAGCTTATGAGATCCACCAGCTCATTAGAGAGGGTAAATTGGAATGATTTGTTAAAGCCATCACCAAGAGGCCAAATGAGGAAGATAAAGAAGGCCGGGAGAATGACAAATCACCAAAATGGCGAAACAAAGGGGTTATCCTGATGATTGGTGGCGGGACGCAGTCACAGCAGCCTTAAAAATTGCCTAGACAGACAGAGAAGAGATCTAACAATAAGGAAGTAGACCCCTTCACCAGATACAGTATGGTCAAGCGTCCAAGGCCAGACCCACTCGTGATAGAAGCTGATGTTGAGGGCTACACGGTTATACATGTCATAGTTGACACTGGCAGTTCAGTAAACCTCATCACCAAAAGGGCCCTGACTCAACTACACATCGTAGAGAACCGCATGTTCCCTAGTTATTCACCACTCGTAGGGTTGAGTGGCCACACGGTCCCAGCTCTGGGACAGGTGAATCTAGAAGTTGAATTGGGAGACAAGGAGTATACATGGCGAGCACAAGTAGAAGTCATTGTTGCGGAATCCCCATTGTTTACAATATCATTCTGGGGAAGCCTTTTCTGGTGGACTCCAACTCGTTGATATCCATAAATAAGCTAGTGATGACGATTCCCACCACACGAGGAGAAGCTATTGTGGTGGGAAACCCTCAAGTGGCCCATGAGACATACTTGGCTTCGGTTAAGAGTGAATCAAACAGTGACGAGTCAATCAAGAAAGATAAAAAAGCTGAACCAGTTGGTAACCTGGAAGTATACATGATCTCACCAGGGAAGTAAGTGAAGATAGCTAAAGACCTTGACGGACAAACAAAGGTTGACATATGCAAAGTCCTTAAAGAGGAAGAGCACACCTTCTCATGGAACAACAACGACATACCAGGCGTCCCTACGGAGGTCATCACACATAAACTCAACCTCCACCCTGATGCCAATCCGGTCAAACAAAAGAAGAGAAACTATGCCCCCGAAAGGTAAAAAGTGATCGAAATAGAGATAAAGAAGCTCTTGGAAGCAGGCCACATCAGAATGGTTCACTACCCGGATTGGCTTGCAAATGTGGTCCTAATGAAGAAGGCAAATGGCTTGTGGCAAATGTGCGTTGATTTCACTGATCTTAACAAAGTCACACCAAAGGATAGTTTCCCACTCCCCAGCATCGATCAGCTGGTAGATGCAACTGCCGGGTTCGCTATCTATTCCTTTCTTGACGCTAAGTCAGGGTACCACCAGATCGCCATGCACCCGGATAGCCAAGAAAAAACTGCTTTCATCACCCATGATGGAACCTACTGCTACACGGTTATGCCGTTTGGACTCAAAAATGCTAGAGCAACATACCAATGACTGGTGACAGACATGTTCAAAGACATGATTAGGCACACGGTCGAAGTCTATGTAGATGACATGATCGTTAAAAGCATATCTAAAGAAACCCATGCAGCTGACATGCGAACCGTATTTAAGATATTGCAAAAGTACAAACTCCGGCTAAACCCAGAAAAATGCACTTTCGGGGTTGAAGAGGGTA
>CATIWQ010210704.1:0-13190 GCA_949673415.1 Euphorbia schlechtendalii
CTCTCCAGCTTATGTCTTTATCTCCTACTTCCACCTCCAAAGTGACTTGTCCTGTTGACGGGACCAGTTGGCCTCCGATTCCTACCAATGGGTTCCCGCCTGGCTGAATTCTAGAGTGGTGGATGTTTAATCGCTGGAGGACTGTGTTGGTTATCAAATTGACTAAGCTGCCGGTGTCAATCAACCCCCTCTTTACTATGTATCCTTCTATCAGCGTCTCAATGATTAAAGGATTTGTATGAGGCTTCGTAACCAATGAGTGCCTTTGGCAAGCTTTAAATAGATCGGGGTTCTGACACGTTAAGTCTATTATCTTTTGTTTCTTGGTAGGGCGTTAAAATTCTGGGCCTCCCACTATTAACATGATCGTTCCTTTGGCTCTTTGTGCTTTGTTGTCACTTGGCCGAGGTGGTTGCGATGGTTGCGAGGTTTCTCTGTTTCCTTCTCTCGTCACTCCTTTTAAGAATTAGCTGAATTTTCCCGCTCGAATGAGGGCGTGCACTTCTTCGACCAGCATTCGACAATCATCAGTGTGATGTCCCCTGGCTCGATGAAACTCGCAGTAGCTTTCTGGGTTTTGGCCCACCGTCTGTCCTTCTGGCACCTTAGGGAATCTCACATTTTTCTTTTCATGCGTTTTCTTTATTGCCACCAAGATCTGGCTGAGCGGGGCATTTAGCTCTAGCCTGTTGGCTCGTGGGATGTTCCATTTATACGGATGGTATCTCTCCTCCCCTTTGCTTTGTCAAGGATGGCGGTCATTATAACCGTCTCGCTGATCGCGGAACCAATTTTTCCCTTTACTCTTTCTAGATCTGTTCATTTCATCCACTTCTATCATGCTTTTGAAATCTGAGTGGTGTCTCGGGGTCGCCTTGTGATGATCTCTGTTCATAGCCTGTCATTTCTTGTTCCTCTAATGAGAGTTTCCTTTGTTGTACTGAAATCAATGTCATCTATGCTAATGCAAACCTCGTTGAACCGGTGGATGTAAGATCTGAGTGACTCATCTGGTTTTTGAATTACCTCATGTAGCTGCCAGCTCACATAGGAGGCGGGAGTGTGTCCGAGGAAGTGTTTGAAAAAAACTTCACTTAGTTGGTCCCAAGAGCTAATGGAGTTGGGTTTCAGCTTGTGGAACCAGTAAGGGCAGGTCCAGTTAGTGTTTGTTCGAAGTAGCGGCATATGTATGCTTCCGGGGCGTACATCATCTCCATCCTGTTTATGTAGTGCCTTACATGTACTACCGGGTCATCACGTCTATCGTACAATATTGGGAAGACGGGGGCAACGAAGTAAGGGTTTAATTGGACGCCAAGAATTTTCTTCGTGAAGGGGGAGAGTCTCTTCTCCAATAGGGACTCCTGATAGGGTACCGCTAGATCTTTGAGCAGCTTTTTAATGCTACCTCGTAGTTTGGGGTCGATTTCAGTGTCACTGTCTCCTTTATTAATCGTATCGTCTGGCTCTGGTCTGGAGGATGGCTGGGACCTGGCTTCGATGGTTTGGGAAGGAACGAAGGAGTTTAGCCACGATGGCGGGGTGCTTCGTGATGAGTAGGGCATGTGTGTCCCGGCCGGGAGTATGGGTGTTCCTGCTGGGAAAAGGGGGTTACCGCCTAGGGCATTCATGGCTTGGAGCATGGCCATCATTTATGATTGTAGCCTGCTATTTGAGGTGACACTTTGCTGCGGTAAAGCGTAATGGGGCGCCGAAATTGTTAAGACTATAGCGGGCGCCTCCGTAGAGGCTGGGTGCTGATGATGTTGAGACGGGAAAAGTTCTCTGGCCAGGTTCACTCTATTTGGGTAGTCATTTGGAATTCCTTGGAGGGTGGTCACCTCGACATTATATTGCTCTACAGCTGTTCCTGCCCGGGGGGTCGCGGTGTGTGCAACACTCTCCATGAGATCACCCTGGGCGTCTTGGAGAGCTCCGGTGTCGGAGGAAGTACGGTTATCGTTGATTTCCGGCATGGAACGATTATATTCCTGCACTAAAGAGAAATGAAACAGTAGTCTTTGCAATCGAGATTTTAATCAGTGTAATCCGATAATGACTGGAACGATTTTAATAAAGAGAGAAAAAAAATGTGAGGCAGAATACTTATCGGGGTATGTGAAAAATGTGTTGCGAACTAAAATTCTCGCCGGGGCAAGTAAGTTTAGTCCACGCACACCGCACCACTAAAAGTTCCGTGAACGTCTTTGGTGTGACATTCGTGAAACTTCAGGAAATATTGGATCCGCTATGCGGAATTAAACATGCAAAACAGATTATGAATGGAAAAAGGGTCGGGGCTTTTATCCCCCGGGAAAACTCCGACGCTCAAGTTAGTATACTATGGTAGGAGTACTGAAAGTTCTTATGCGTATGTTATAAGAATAGCTTTTTACTAGAAAAGAATTCATTAACCTGTTGTGAAGGCTGCCTTTCCTTATTTATAGGTTCTCTGAAAATCCCTTGAATTATGGAGGTTTGAACGGTTCAAAGATGGGATCATGATCCCTAGAATCAAGGAAGACCAAGTCCATCCCTCATCCATTCCTCAACTTAAGGAAACAGTTTCAGTTGAAGGACTACTGACGGAGTGGTCAATGTCTCGCTTGATGAGGTGGCTGAACTTTCTTGTAAGCATTATGATGAAACAATCGAGACGGATCCATCTTTGGGTAAGAGATCCGTCTCGGTGAATCATTCGTCTCGCTTCCTCATTCTTCTAGAAGGCGAGACGCGCTGCGTCAGTGGAATTCATGCTGAGCCGAGAGACATTCGAGGGGGCAACATCAACCTCCGTTAACAGTAAATGATTCGTAAACTCCTCAACAAACTTTGATTGAGATTTATAGTGATGATGTTAGCGTACATTACCTTCACTTTTCCCGACAAATTACGTTCAAGATATTAATGCATTTTCACACCGTATTTCTTGAACTGCAGGTAGAACTTTTCTTTTCTTTGTTTCGTCTTCACAATTCTTTTTCATTTCTTGTGCAACGCAATCTTTTACAAAAGGGACATGTGGAAGCGTAAATAGTATTAGACTCAACATGATATTACAATTTTTCATACAAAATTCTAGCTATTTAAAGCACATTTTACACCTGTTATTTGTCATTTTCTTTTATTTTTTTAAAGACTTATTATGATGAACAATTGTTTATTATCAGTTATACTTTGTTCTGTGAATTATAGTCATACATGAATGAAGATGTTTAAGGGCAAGTTTTTGTTGTATCGTCACAAGCTACTTTTTTTTGAAAAGTTCCATTTTTTAAGCCTATGAGTAGATGAGTTGATTTTCGAAAAAATAACTCGGACAGTTTGTAATTAAAGAATTTAAAGGATCAAAATGTATTATTCAAAATAAAAATAATTTTATCACAACAACTTAAAAAACAATAACAATTCAAGCCCATGATTTGAAACTTCCTCATGTTAGATTCCACACTTAAACAAAATGTTTCTATTTGTTTGAAGAACAAATAAGTACCAACAATATCAAAAATTATTGAACCGCGGAAACAAAGGCTTATAATTAAGCTAAACAAAAGTTACACAATGATTTCTAAGTTTGAGAGGTCGTAGTTTGAAAATCCCAACATCTTTAAAAAAATCAAATTTCTAAAGAAAAAAAGAAAATTAAAAATGTAAAAATTTAGACGAATTTGATTCGTGGGTAGAATCATACAGAATGAAAGTGAAAGTTCATTTGGCCCGCCCATAAAATCAAGAAAAGAAAAGCAACTTATAGGATTTTGACACGTAAGCGGACCCACTTTTATTCATTCCCTCCCTCTCTTAAGTCTTAACACGTCTTTCTGTTTCTTTCCCCTCGCTTTTTCTCTCTCCCTTGTACATTTCTCATAACGGTCTAATCTCTGATTTCTTTCTGCTTTCCTTTCTCCTATCCGACGGCACTCTCTCCGGCCACCGCCTGCGGATGACTGGAGGAAATATAGGTATGGACCTCTACAATATACTGAATGTCAACAGAAATGCGAGCGAGGACGATCTCAAGAAGGCCTACAAGCGTCTTGCATTGATATGGCACCCTGACAAGAACCCTAATAGCACTGAGGCCGAGGCTAAATTCAAGCAGATTTCTGAGGCCTATGCTGTCCTCAGTGACACTCAAAAGCGCCAAATCTACGATTTATATGGCGAAGAAGGTTTGAAATCCAGCCAATTCCCCGCCGCTCCCACTCCCTCTTCTTCAACCTCATCGTCACCGCATGATCACCAACGACAGCAATCGAATCCTTACTACCATTTCAAACCTAGTGTCGCTAAGGATGTTTATGCGAAGTTGTTTGGATCGGAAGACGGCGGCGCTGGTCCTGGTGGGAATATTAATGGCAGGGGGTATTTTAGGAGTGCTACCAATTATTCTGGCAATGTAGGTGAGCCAAGAAAGGCGGCTCCTATTGAGAATTTGTTGCCTTGTAGCTTGGAAGAACTGCATACGGGTGTCACAAAGAAGAGGAGGGTTTCAAGAAGCATTTATCATACCAATCGGTTAGTTCTTTCGTCGTTATCCATTAATCCTTTGATTTTTTTTGGTTGAAATGAGCTCGCAGTTTAAGGAACAATTGGCATTGCGTTTTCTTGGATCTTGTATTATGAATTCAAATTGCATTGGAGTAAAGACTGTATAGGTAGCGAATAGTTTCTGCATTTTCTTCTTTATATCTGGAAGTAAAGACTACATTCAATTTATGCATGACAATGACATTTTATATATGATTACATATTGCTCTGTTGTAATGTTCCATGAATGGGTGGTTGTGTTTGTGTTAAAGTTGTATATTGTAGAATAGGGATGAGACCATATATCAATTTATTTCGTTTCTTCTTGATTTATACTATTTTTTGTATTGATTCTGTTTAATTTTCCTTCATACATAAATCATAAATCATAAAAAATGAAAATTCTTTTATCATGATCTTCTTAAAGATGAGACCTATCAGTTCTTCACATTTACCTTGATGTGTGAACATTCGTTCTTGTAGTTGTAAAGATTTTTTAATATTGTAGTTTTGTATGATCAGAATTTTGCAGTGATAGTTTCGTCCAGAGGATATTAACACGTCACTAGATAATAACCTTATATCTAGCATAGAGCTGAGGTCCTCTCTTACTGTATTTCTCAGACATATTGACATGCATTAGAAATTTTCAGGACGCCAAAATCATGGTCCTTTTGGGTAGAAACGGCATTCATTTTGCTTACATTCTTTTATAGTGGATGATAGCATTCTTTTTTTTGACAGTCTTTCTCATCGAAATGCCCTTTCAAGTACTAATCCTGGTGCACTTGTTCATGATATATATTTCATTTCCTTGCTAATGGTAATAAACTTTTTTGCACTGTTTATGGAGAAACTCTTGATTACTAGGAGATGAAAATGATATTTAATTTGTTCAAACCCTTTTATAATTCAAAAGTACTTTAGAAGCTAGAGAATTTTAGAGAATCTTGACTTGAGATATTCTACTGCAGGGTTTTCAGAAATGGGGATGAAAAGGTTGCTTGACCTTGCAATTTTTTTGGAGGTGCAAGCTCCGGACAGTGCTAGTGATACGACTTTAATTTGGTTTTCATTTTAAGAAACTTTAATATGCCAGCATCAAGTTTCTATTTTGAGTATTTTCTTTGGCTTTTCTTTTGGTTTCTTACAAAGCTTTCTCATTGGTGCAAAAGTTTTAAACCGTTGATATGATAATGATAGTTGAATATGGCCCTGTTCTCTTCAACTTCCGAAAGTTGAACTGAACTTAACTGAACTGAACTTATTTTAGTGTAAATTTATAACTACACATAGCTAAACTTAACTGAACTTAACTTAACTGCACTTAATTAAATTTTAGTTGAAGAGAACAGGGCCTATGTATCTCTCTAACGTGGAGAAATTAGAATGCTTATGTATTTTTTTGACCTGGTAAACCAACAAAGATGGTATTACCGATGCCTTGATTGGAAGTTACTCTTTGCAAAATATTTGTATTAATCAGATGATGTTTTAAGAGATTTAGTGAAGGAGACTACTTCTGGGGATTACAAAATTTACTGTTGAAATTCTTTTTCTTTGGCTATGACATTGTAGATTTTATTGAGTTAGTATTTCAAAATTCTCAACAAATGCTAAGAGCAAACTGAGAGGTGCCAAACAGTTAGTCCTTGTTTGATCATGCTCCACTCTATTTGTTTGCTTTGGATTATTTATTCTGTGGCCTTGTTATTGATCTAGACCAAGCAATTGGTGTCAATTTTCCTCATGGCTTTTTTAACCGTTTACGATGCATCAAATGTGTTGCAGAACGGTTCGAGTTGTTGAAGAAATACTAAGCATAGAGATAAAACCCGGTTGGAAAAAAGGAACCAAGATAACATTCCCTGAGCAAGGAAACCAGGAGCCTGGCATTATACCTGCTGACCTGATTTTCGTGGTGGACGAAAAGCCTCATCCTGTTTTTACTAGAGAAGGTAATGATCTGGTGGTGAATCGGGAGATAACGCTTCTAGAAGCTCTCACTGGTAAGACAATTGACCTGACTACCCTTGATGGCAGGAATCTCCTGATCCATATAATTGACATTGCGAAACCCGGAACTGAGGTTTTGGTGCCGAATGAAGGGATGCCGATTTCAAGGGAGCCTGGAAAGAAGGGTAATTTGAGAATCAAGATCGACGACGTTAAATACCCATCAACACTCACAGCAGAACACAAGTGTGAGTTAAGAAGAGTTTTGGGTGGAGTTTCATATCATAATGCTTGATTTTTTGTGGTTATTATGATAACCATTTCTGAATGTATATAGAGTGCCTTGTCATTTTTAGAATGGTAATCTTCAGGTTTGCTTTTGCATATATTGTTTGTGTTTTGGATGTTAATGACTTAGAAAACTATACTTTGGGTTTGCGAGTACACAGTCGGAACTTTCGGAGGGAGTCGAATCCGATGTGATGGCTTGGCTGGTGCAGTTAGGACCTTTAGGTGATTAGGCATGGGGCGCCCATTTTAATAGAAGCTAACATGCAAGTACTCTAATTTTCCAATATGCTACATTTTTGTTTTTCAACGCATGTTTTTGTTTCATTGATTGTTTTACAAGTGGACTTTATTTTCCCAATTATATGTTGTGTCACGGAGGAATTCAAAAAAAGGGAACTTAAGTGTCAAAGTTCAAAAGCTAAATTTATCAGTTGCATTTTGTTAGATATTCACTTAATAATCTACATAAAGACATCATATGTAGTAGTGTCAACTCTTTTTGATGTTATTTTTAATTTTAAGGGTCTATGGTTTTTGGTTGCCCTTCATCTGGGAGTTTTACCCCGACTATATTCAGATCCGACTCGGGTCGCAAACCTGGTTATGGTGGGTGAGTCTCCTAACAATGATTTTTTAAGTTCACAAGGTTCAAACTCGAGATTTTTTTTAAAGTGATAACAAGTTGCTTACCACTAAGAAAAATTATTATTGACTTTTCGTTAATGTTTGCAGTATATGTTTTGAAAGAAGTTAAAAAAATGCGAGTTCAATATTCTGGAACTCTACACTAACAGCACTAAGTCATGAATCCAATTTAGATAAATGTATATTCCGAAGTGTGATTTTAATTTATAGTTGATCAGTTCTCTTTAGATTAATAAATTCTAACATAAAATTTTTCAAGAACAAATTATAAAATGGAAACCACCAAATAGAAACAACAAAACAAAATGTCAATTTATGATTTAAGACAAGTAACAAAGCATGAACAATAAAGCACTAACCAAATACATGCCGCAAATTTAACTAAATTTTGTTAATGGGTCCATGCTGATTAGCTAATGCACTTAACCAAATTTGTATTGATAATTTTGGTTAATAATTTTGGTTTTAGAGTACCAAAAGGAAGCACAACAAGCCAATTTATTTTTAATTATAATTCTATGCAAATTATTCGATATGATTTGAGAGGTAAACTCGTGCCTATGACTAAACATTTTTCAAAATTTCAGTTAAGGTTCACATTCTCTTATGCATCTAGTTTAACTAAAATCGCAAAATATGTTGCAGTTTCATTCCAATTAAAAAAACCATCAATTTGCTTACTCAGGCTCATAAATTTCTGAGAGGGCCCTAATTAGTTAGTTAACTGTGATATGTTTGAATTTTTTTAGGCAACAAAACGTGAAACATGGAAAGTCTCGTCTGAAGTGCATGAACTGTTTGGTTTTATCTGTCTAGAGGCAAACATGTTATAAAAATTCTTTCAATAGGCTGTGATTGATTTGCTGACAAAGATATAATATAACTATAATTAACACCAACAGTAACTTTCAATGCCATTATTCAACCACCTTTATTATTTGCTGTCTTTTGTTTTGAATTTTGATTACAATCCCTAATTCTTCTTCGCTCTACGTTTGGACTTTGGACCACTACTGATTGAATATATACAGCAGGAAATGACTCATTTAATACCTCGCAAATAGCAGCTACTCCACTATCTCTTTATACTTGCTGTGTGGAGTATTTTAGACATCTTTTATGCTGTGAAATATCTTCTGCTGTACATATTCCAAGCGTTCTTTATATGTTCGAAAGTTTTTCGAGCGTTCGTATGCAAAGCTTTCCACTTGTGTATACGAACGGTTGAAAAAATGAAAAGTGAGTATTAATGAAAAGGATGATAAAGAAGGCGTTAGTGTGTATCCATAAAATATCATTCCACTTGTGCAAAGCAATATTAGTCACTTTTTGGTTTATGAATTCTTTTCTTTAAAGGTAATTTTAAGCTTTAATTTATGTGTTGGTGATAATTCTTGGGAATTTGGAATTAACTTTTTCTTTGCCATAAATTTACATATTATGGAAATCATCACTTTACATGTTACTTTTTGTTATAATTAAGAATCTTTATGTGTCACATCTCTCTTTTCTTTAACTTTATTTTTCTAAAAATTGGATTTCCTTATGATTTCATTTAGCTTTTCTACCAGAGAATAAATTCTAATCCTATCATATTATAATCATATATAGTACTGCCAATGAAAAATGTAAAACGTGTAATTAAAAGCAATTTTAAATAAATGTTCATTATTCAAGTTAATCATTCTAAATTTTGTTTTCCTCCATCGGAAAAAGATTGGGGTGGGTGAAAATTTCGAGGTGATCGTCCCAACTAGGTTGATGCGGTCGCTTGCCTACAAAACACCCACATCTCTTTCTTTTAAATTAATAATAGTCCTCGAAGAGAACAAAAAAATTATGTACAATCGAGTAATAAATTTGGATAGAAGAATGAATCATTCCCTCCAAACGGTGGCGGCCTCCTATTACAAGAAAAGATAAAATGACTATGATAAAAACTTATAACCACAATATCATCTTCTCGTTGAAGAGCATCGAAAACCACTTTATTCCTTCTCCTCCAAATGTTCCAAGCAATAAGAAACCATCAAGACGTAGGGAAATCCCGTCTCGGACCCAAACGAAAGAGAGAGCGCCACCACGCAAGAAAATCAATGCCACAACCCGGAATGGTGACCACAACCCCAACCAACCGGAACAAGTCACACCACACACTATGAGCCCTCCTACAATGAAAAAGAGCATGCTCCATAGACTCATTCTCCTCGCAAAATAGGCACACTTGATTATCGATGCAACCTCCATGTAATAAAAAAGTCTTTGTTGGCAATCTACCATGGAATACTAGCCACAAAAAAAATTTAACCTTAGGAGGAAGATATGATCCCCAAACAATATTGAAGTCCACCGACGTACCTCTAGCCTTTGATTTAGAATAGAGTAAAGTGAATCCTCTCATCGTGAATACCCGGGAATCACCCCCACCAGACCACATAAAATAGTCCGCCTCCCTCCCCCAAAACAGCCCCAAACCAGTCCCGTCCACCCATACCACTGCATTCTCAACCGCAGCAGCCCCCACAACTCCAATCCCCATCGAAACAGCCCCCACTGCCCCCAACTCAGCCGAAACAGCCCCTGTAGCCCCCAACTCAGCCGAAGTAGCCCCCTCCACCACCAAAACATACCCTAAACCCGTTTGTGCACGAAACAAATTGGGATTTGATATTTTAATTTACTCCTGAAGATGAGCACACATTTCCCTCCCCGACAACCTCAAATTCCATTTCTAAACAAAACACAGCAGCCCTCAAGTACGGAGCAATTCTTCCAATTGCATAAAAGAAAGATATCCTCAAACATCGTAGCTAAAGACAGATTTGATGTCCAATTATTATACCAAAAGGAGGTGCTCAAACCATTACATACCGTTACATGAATATTAGACTTGAACACATCCCAAAAGTTTCTGTTCGAAACACAACAAGAAAAAATACCTTTCCAAATATGAGAAAGTTTCCTCCTTTCAAAATTCTCCAATAGCCTCCAATTCAAAAAATCGTATTTCCTAACACACACATCATACCAAAACGACTCCCTCTCCCCAATTCTAGTTTTCCAAATCCATTTTAGAAGGAGACTGCAATTCACGACCTTAAAATCACGAATGAAAAGGCCACCTTCACTTCTAGGTAACGAAACCATATCCCAACTCACTTTGCTAACGCCCCTACTCGAAGCATCACCTTTCCAAAGAAAGTGTCTCATGATTTGAACTAGTTTCTCATTCACCGAAGTGGGTAATTTATAAATTGATAACAGATAGATCGGGAGTGAGGCTATGACCGATTTAATCAACACAATTCTTCCACTATACGATAAGCATCAATCTTAGACGATTCTGAAATTTCACAATAAGTGGATTCCAACAAGACACCGGAATCCGAGCTATACTCAAAGGGGCCCCTAAGTAATTTATTAGAAAATTCTCCACCTTACAACCAATAGACCTCGCACAGCCTCAACTTGAGCACTTTCTACATTGACCCCAATTATCGATCTCTTGTGAAAATTAATACTCAAACCCGAAATAGCCTCAAAGAACCTCAGAATTCATAACACCACTAGAATTAAGGCCTCATCAACTGGAATGAAGCAAAGAGTGTCATCCTCAAATTGGAGCAATGAAATGTCGGTTGAACAATCACCAATACGAAATCCAGGAATCAACCCCTTCCTTATGCTCGCATCAAACATCTGTTTTAATCCCTCCACAGCCAACACAAACAGAAAAAGAGACATGGGGTCACCTTGCTTTACCCCTCTATGTAACTTGATCGGAGAGCTCGGAGAGCCATTGACCAAAATCGATGTTACCGAATCCTCCCTGTAACTCGATAACCACTTAATCCATCTACTATCAAAGCCCATTCGAACTAATTACTCATCAATAAAATCCCAAGATATGCATTCATACGCTTTCTTAAAATCAAGTTTCAATGCAAAACATGAAAGTCTATTATACCGAATAGAGTAAATTACCTTCGACGTGATAAACGAACACTCATGAATACTTCTTCCTTTGACAAATGCAAATTGATTTTTCGAAATCAATTCAGAAAGACACGGCTTCAGACATGCAGCTAGCACTTTAGAGACTAACTTGTAAATGCCGTGAACGAGAACAATCGAACAGAAATTACCTAGCGAAGATGAACCAGGTACCTTAGGAAGAAAGATGGTGTAAAAGCTTTTGATACTATTAGGTAGCTTTCCTGAAGCATGAAGATCATTAAAAATCCCCATCACACTCAGCTTTAATTCATTCCAAAAACGCTTATAAAAGAAGAAATTAAACCCATCCGGTCCCCGTGCTTTCCCCTCATTATACGAACACAAAGTTATCTACACCTCTTCAACCAAGAATGGGGCCGTAAGATTAGAGTTCACATCTGAAGACACCACGCAGAGCTGCAAATCTCGAAGAGAAAACGGAACCACCAATCGAGCCAAAAACAAATCTGTGAAATAGCTTTAAATTGTCAAAATAATTAGATTTTAATTATCCGTCATAACCCTCTCAACCTCAAGCTGGCAAATTCTATTACTCCTCACTCTCCTAGATGCAACCCATCGCACCTATGATTGTTGCTGCCTAATTTTCTCAAACGTGCTCCTCCTGGAAACCAATTCCGACCGTAATCTGGCTAATTCTGATCCATCAGAGACATTTACTGGTCGATTAATGTTACTCGAAGTCAGATTCACAATACTCAATTCTAGGCTTCTAATTTTCTTTTCCCCATCCCTAAAATTTGTCGAGTACCAAGGCCTAATAAAATCCCTTAGCTTAAGCAACTTAAAATCCACATCCTTTGAAGCCCAATCCCTATTAATTTTGGCCCACTTCGATGAATTAAACGAAAGGAACTCCTATTTGTCCCACTAACAATTAAGCGAGCGAAGTGGCATGTACCCCAAGGGCGTCGTAATGTAAGAAGCAAAGACAATGGGGAAGTGATCAGACAGCGTAGTTTCAATCATCGCTAAATTTACCGACAGCCAAAGGTCCAATAATCCACCAGTAACCAATGTACGATCAATTTCTTGAAAAAGATTGATAATTAGACCACGTGTAATCCCTACCACTTAAAGGAATATCATACAACCCACTTCCGTCAACGAAATCCCTAAATGATAACATAGACTTCGAAACCCCACCCCCAAAACGTTTCAAGCTATGCATCACTTCATTAAAATCACCACAAACAATCACATTCCGATGCCTCAAAATAATAGGAGCTAACTCCTCCCAAAGAAGGTTTCGATCGGTATAATTAATTGGATCATAAACACACAATAAATGAAACTCCAAATGACTTGAAATGAAGTGAATAAAAATCCATCTATCCTCAATTTGCAAAACCGTACCTCGTAACAATGCCGAATTCCAAGAGATGACAATACCACCCGATCTTCCTTGCGTCGGAAAATGACCAACCCAAAAATCGTTGTGCCCCCAATACTTTCTCATAATTTGATTTGAGCAATCAACTTCCTTAGTTTCAATAAGGCAAAAGAGATGGAGATCCCTTTTCCGAATTAATGAACGGACTAGAAATTGTCCGGCACCATTCGTGATCCTACCATGATAATTCCAACATAAAAAATTCAATGACATAACAAATAAATAATACCCCAAAAATCCACCACACCTCAAACTCACTTCCTCTCTTCCAACGCCAACACAACTACATCCATGTGTTGTTCATCGAAAATACCAAGTTTTTCCCCCACCTTAAAAGTCATAACCTCTTCACTAAATC
>CATIWQ010210725.1:0-14802 GCA_949673415.1 Euphorbia schlechtendalii
TGGCACGTGACAACATTTATTAGAGGAAAGACTTTTGTACCTCCTATAAAAAAGCCTTATCTCATGGTATTTTTCAATTCACTCCAATAGAAATACATTTGAATCTAATCACCGTATAGAAAAGGGACATAATGAGCTGTCCCACATTGTATGCTTATGATTTATTGTAATTTTTAGATCTGATTTTTTTATATTATTATACATACATACTGTATTTTATATAAAATACAAAGTAATTATAGAAAACATATGTGAGTATTAACGTTCTCAAAATATATGATCTAATTCATTAATTTACTCATACAAAAAGGCAAAATTATACAATCATACAAAAAGGCAAAATTATACAATTTTTTAACATAACATATTATTAGATATAAATTAATAATTGGTTTATTTTACTTGTTGTGATGATATTTTGTTTTATAAATGTTTTTATCGATTATTTGAAAATTATTCTATTCTAATTCTTGCAGTTTCCTGTAACTTTCACTTAGCTTAAGTTAATTAGGGTTTAGATAATATATAATAGAAGTGTATGATATAAACTTTGTAATGCTTTGTTATACAAGTTTTCTTTTGTAAATTTACGTGATCGAGGTTAAACAAAAATTATGTATTTTATGTAATGCGTGAGATTAGCTCAGTTTTTATTGAAATCATCTCAGTTCCCGAAACCAAATTTCTTTTGTTACATTGAATATTCAGTAGGAATAGTTGAACTGCCTAATATGCAGGTGGTAGTTTATAATAGACCTGAAAATGGATATGTTTGGTCCGTAAGGTCCTTCCATGCCCAATTTATATGAGTTGGGTCTGTGCAAGAAAGATGTGATAAAGGTTTAGTCTATCTCGAGTTTATTGTGACCGGCCAACATATGAGACAATCTTGGTTTAAATATTAAAGTCCAAACCCAATCCGCTCGATCCGAAATCATATAAATATATGTATAAAAAATTATATAATTGTGAATTTAATATAGTTTCAACGTAATTACTTTATTTTTTTTCTTAAATAATATAGATGTTATTTTAAATATAGTTGTTTACATCACAATTATTTGTAAACTTTTTTACAAAGACAAATACAATTATTTTTATAAATTTGTAAACCCATGATCCAGGTTTGGGTTTTATTTACTTATAAACAACTGGACCTGGTTTAATCCTACGTAAATTTTAATGAATTTGACTGGATTCGAGACCCTAAATTTTATTTGAGTCCGGAGGTTAGGTCCAATTCAAAATTGACCCAACCTGGACCCATGTCTAGGTCTAGTCTGTGATAATTTTTTTTTTTCTTTTTTTTTTTTTTTGTAGGATTTCCACTTTTGCCTTTTGATTTGTTTTTTTGCAACTGAAATATATATCAATTCAAATCTTGGTTTTTTTTTTGATTTGCTGGACCATTTTATATTTTAATGACAGTGAGCATTATTTTTCTCTTACATTTTATAGGTATCAACCCAAGATGTCAGTGTTTAAAAGTTTTGAAGTTCCAATTAAAAAAGTTGTATATAAGTTGTTTAATAGATATTAGATAAGCAAGGGTACATGAATTACAAAAGTCAAATAGAACAAATAAGACAAAAAAAACCGTGTCTTAAAAGCGGTACTCCGTACCATACTGCCATGGAATCAGGCTAGATCGCCGAGTCCCATGCTCCCGCCTACGTATAAGCTTAGCTTAGTGCTTTCTTCCACACGTGTCGACACCTGCTTCTCTCACATGTGAATTCCTGGCCACCATATCCCCCTTTATATTTCATTTTCAAATTTTCATTAATCAAACTGCAACTTTAACTCAACTTAATTTATCTCTAATTCACAATTTATTCTATCCCTTTCATTCGCTATGAAATCACTTCTCCTCCGAAACGGATCCCTCCCCAAGCAGGGACCGGCCTTTCCTGCTTCTCCCAAATTGTCTCTCTCCCGACGGAACTCGGTCTCCGGCATCTTAACCGGCGGCAGGGACGCCCCCATTTCACCGCGCGTATCGCTCAATTCGGATATCAACCGCCACAAAAACGCTCCGATCAGACGAACAGTTTCTGCAACTGACATAGGCAGATCGGAAAGGGAGATCTCCGGGAGATTGAATAGGCTCTTCACTGCTACATCTCGTTCGTTTCCATCAAAGATACCTGAGGAAGACGAGGATGATTGCAGATATTGGAACTTAAGCGAAAGCAGATTCTGGCCGGAGAAAGGCATTCCAATGGATGACCTAGGAATGAAATCAGGTGGCGTTGATGGCGGAGATCATGGAAAGAATAAGAGGAGAGAATTCGGCAGCGACGGCGAGAGGAAGAAGATGAGCGAATATTATGAAGAAATGATAAAGTCAAACCCCGGGGATTCTTTGCTGCTAAGAAACTACGCCAAATTCTTGGATGAGGTAAAAAAAAAAAAAAAAACTCTTAATTACTAGTGTTAGGGAAACCTAATAGTTTGACTTATATTTCGGTGCGTGTTTCTATAAATAATGGATGAGTACATATATGGGCATAAATTAGGTGGAAGGAGACGGAGAAAGAGCAGAAGAGTATTACGGGAGAGCAATTCTAGCAAATCCAGGAGATGGAGAAGTGTTGTCTTTGTATGGGAAGTTCATTTGGGATACACAGAGAGATGGAGGCCGAGCTAAATCTTATTTTGATCGAGCTATTTCTGCCTCTCCTACCGACTGGTACGTTCGATCTATTAATAACTGTTTAATTTAATTCAGTTAAGTTTGATTTTTTTTATTACAGTAGTTGATGTAGTGGGTTTGTGTAGCATGGTGATGGGATCCTATGCAAGCTTTATGTGGGAAGCTGAGGACGATGAAGAAGAAGAAGAAGAAATAAGTACTTTGTTGGAGCCAGCGATGGTGGCCGTTCTCTAGCACCTAAAGTATATGTTATAAATCGTGTCTTTCATGTGACATTTTTACTAACTTTAATTGCATGTTATAAAAGTAAGTGGGAGTTCGATGCACAAAGTGTGCTGCTGTTGGGATCCGTTTTTTCCCTCGATGTTGTGTACAGTTTTCAATAATATTGCCAGACGACCTTAATACAACTGTATGTTTGTAATTTACAATGAAGCAACTAATAAAATGATATTTATTCCAGGCGATGAAATAGTGTATAATTATTTTGGTTAGTTTAATTTGCAGCTCTTGCATTGATTCTCAACTCCATGACAAGTTATAAGGGATGCTACTGACTCATTTTAGCAAATTTAGATAAAGTTTTAAATACAAAAGAAATCATTTTAGCAAATTTATTCTAGTAAATTTGAATTCTAGAACGCTAGTTTGAGAATAGCAACTTGTATCATACGTAGACAATTTTTATAACTATACCAAATTTAATACTTTTTTAAGAATTCCTTTTGTATCACAAAATAGGATAAATAATCATAGCATCATCTTATTCAAATGCACTAATACCTTTTAATATTTTGAAAAATAATTAATACCACACCCTTCTTTGTTTTTTTATACTATAACCTCCTTTTGTATTAATTTTTTAACATGATACATGTTTATAAACCAAAAATTATCTCATATATCATATCTTAAAATTTTAAGTATTGAAATTGCTCTAAGAAAATTTTTAATGTTGCTTTATTTCACGAAATCATACCTTGAAAGTTATAAAAATATCATATAAATTATCAAAAAAATGCTTTCTTCGATTATAGATCCCGTACTGTTCACATTGAAAAGTAAATATGAGAATAAATACTTATTACGTTAACAATTTTGATACAAAAACACAGAATGTAAGATGCATAGATGTTTTAGTATGAAAAAACGTAAAATGTAGAGAGATATACATTATTTTTCCAAAACAAAAGAAAATATTAGTATATTTAAATTTAATCAAAACTCAGAAATGTTATCATTATCTATCATACACAATATTATTCAAGAGCATTCACTATCTAAAAAGACAATAATTCAATACATTTTTTTCCTAATGAAAGAATATTCTTAAGATTGAGGGAAAACAACTTCTTTTTGCAGTGGAAAATATTTTTGCCAATTCGAAATTGTATATTTGATTTTGGAGATTACATGTTCAAGTTCATATATGAAAGTATGTGACAACAATTTTTTCTTTATATTTATATAAACGTAATTACAATTACTCCAGAAACAATGGGTCATTTTCAAGAAGAGAGATAATAAAACAAATAGTCACGTGTGTATGTATGTATGTGTATATATATTCATTGATCATAGGCAAAATACATCATTACCCCCCTGAACTTGGAATAAAAAATCAGATGTCACCTCCAACTTATAAAAGCTCCAATTACCCTTCTTAAGTTGGTAAAAATGAACCAATTAACCCTCTTGCACTTGATGTGACATTTATTGACTATTCAAGCACGTTTAAGCATTTTAGATCAATAAAATAAAATAAATATCATGACTTCTCTTTCTCTCTCCTTCGTTTGTTTTCTCTGTGAACTAAACAAAAACCGGTTCATGAAAATCAATTTCACCCTAAAAAATCAAATCATTATCAGCTTCAAATGAGAATTGAAAACCTTCATTTTCTTTTAGATGAAACCCACTTTTCATTCTAAAAATCAAAACTCATTCTAAATTTCACGGTCTCTGCAACAACCGTCGGTATTTCACCCATCGATGCCTCCAGCGCCGATATTAGCTCTGAAATAGCCAACCCAGTTGGACCTAACCTGATCGAAATCCCCCATGTTTTCCTCATCCAGTTCATGATTCAGTGATGCCTGTAAGATGTTGAACAAAACTCTGAATCTTGATGTATGTAATGTGTTCGATGCTTTGCCTTAGAGAAATTGTCTTCTAAATCTCAAATCTGTCTTCAAATGATTAGCCATAAAAAGTGAAGCTTTGAGAGAGTGAATGAGGAACTGAAATAAGATGAATGATTTTGTGATTGGACTTTCAAATTCAAATTTGAATTTGATATATATGAAGAATTGGAGAAGATTAAGTAAAAAATATGAATTCAGATTTATTAACAAAGAAAAGTTAGGTGTCAAGGTCTTATAGGCTTGTCTTTTCACAATGGATTATGTTGAGCAAGTATTGTACACGCTCCATGGAGTAACTGGTGGAGTAGGCTTGAGGAGGTTAATTGGTTCGTTTTTGCCAACTTGAGGGGGGTAACTAGAGCTTTTGTAAATTGGGGATGACATCCGGTTTTTTATGTCAAGTTTAGGGTTAATGATGTATTTGGCCTTGATCATAATTAATGTATTAAGGATATGTGAGTACTAATCTACTCCTATTGGTTTACTTTTTTAACCTAAACTATGCATTTATTATGAGATAAATAAAGGTATAAATGGAAAAAAAGGGAAAAGAATCATGAAATTTTAAAATGAACTGTTATTTTGAATTTTCATATTTTAACTAAATAACTATTAAAACAGAGGCAGTTCTTTTTCTCAAAAGTAATATTTTATGAGTATATTTTCTTGAAAAACATTTACAAATAGGCCAAAATAACTTAGCGAAATCGTTACCTTTTCTCAAATTCCTCAAATAAAATGTGTATTATTTAATAAAAGAAGTGCGAGACCTCTTTAATTAGCAATTGATATATGCATAACATTATCAAAATCACTAATCTCTTTTATAAGCAAGTGATATATTTGTAGCATTCTCAACAAAATTAAAAAATTAATGCAATTCATCAATTTTTTATTATAATATTGAAAACTTGTATACTTTTATACCATCGACATATCCCGAAAGATAGGGGTAGGCTTTATCCTTATTCAATGTCATGTTCCTTTTTCTATTCTATACTCTTCCAAATTTCCAATGCACATCCAGAAAAATCAAAATCACATATACGCAATTAATATATTATACAAAAAGCTTTTAGCCCCTAATTATTCAACTAATGCAAAATAGAGCAATATCTGCCCAGGACGCACTCTTGGAGCCAAAAGACCTCAACAATCCATGTCTAATAGCTGCAACATACCAGGCAGAATGACGAATGAAAAGCTAAACGAGCCAGGAAATCCACAGAGGATCGTACACATTTATTTATCCTCTTATACAGAATTATTGATTCATATGTTTGTTTAGATTTTTAAATTAGTTATCATTTTTTTTATCTTTGAAATGATATTTTATATAATATTCTTTCATCTTCATGTTTAGCTCAAATGTTATGATATTGGTTAAAATGGCATGATCTCTGCTTACTTGGAATAAGAATCTTAGTTGGACTAGCGAACTGAAATTCCCGGTAGAGCGGAAGCAGGTGGCAATCTCTCTTCCGGTTTAATATTGTTTTCATGCTACAACTATAGTGATTGTAAACAATGAAATGGTCTTACCACCATTATAACTTATATTTGCTAATATGTATTTTTGGACAATAATTTCATCTCTATGATCCATTCAATTAAAATGTCATTGTATTCTCTAGCTGATAGTATAGTTAAAAATGGAAAACGATTATCTAATGTTGAAGTCAAACATTAGAATAATGTTAGCTCAATCCTTGCCTTTCATTTTAAAATGAAAGGTATGGATTGAAAATGCGTTTTTCACTCTCTTTCCTATGATTAGGAGAGATAAGAAATAAGATTATTCTAATATTTGACCTTAACATTAGAGAATCATTTTCCATGAAAAATGGTTGTTTGAGTTACGGCTTTATTCCAAAAAGTTAAAACAACATTTGTTGGTGAAGTCCCCAAACACCAGGACTCGTTGAATAACAGATGCACCAAAGAGCCGTTGGTAAACGAAATGCAAGGTAAATAAATAGGGCCCAACTAAGCCCAATAGGGCCCATTGTCAATTGTTCAATTACTTGCCCAGCTTTCTCGTTCAGTGGCGGTTTTTATCCCTGCCTGCAACCTTCTTCCATCCGTCCTCAATTAGGGTTTCAAATCCCCCTTCTGTTTCGTCATCAGAGATGGGCAAGAGAAAGAACAAGGAAGAAGACGCCGCGGCCGCGGCCTCTGCTTTCGCCTCCGCCTCCGCCTCCGACATTTTCAAAAGCCTTTTTGGAGATATTGAGCAAGACGAAGCTGTTCCTTCCATCTTCTCTGATAGCAATCCATTCAAAAGAAAACCAACAGAGACAAGCTCTAAATCCAATGAAAATCCTACGCATGGAGATACTGTTGACGAGTTGAACAAGAATAAACGATTGAAAGAGAAAATTTCCAATCTGGACATCGTTCCAACAGATGAAGCCACAGATATTCCCTCGGATTCTAAGAAAAAGAAGAAGTCTAAAAATTTGAAATCAATTCAGACTATAGAAGATGATGATGATGGGAAAAGAAACGCCAATATTGGTACTGAAAATGAATATAACAAGAGAAATAAGAGGAAAAGAGATGATATTGAGAGTGAATATGAAGCAAAAAAATACGGTACTGTCTTGAACGATACAGAGACTGTTCATGTTGGAGAAAAAAGGAAAAAGGCGGAAAATGATGCGGATATGTTGGATTCCAAGGATCCAGAGGGGTTTGATGATGAAAGCAAGCTCTTGAGGACGGTCTTTGTGGGTAACTTGCCTCTGAAGGTCAAGAAGAAGGCTCTCATTAAGGAGTTCAGCCAATTTGGGGAGATTGAATCTGTGAGGATTCGATCAGTACCTCTTGCAGATGTGAGTTTCCTTTATATTATCATCTACGGTGAATTGCAGATATCACAGTTACTGTGTTATATTTTATCACTATAGGGCTGTGACGTTCTATTATTTCGTCTGTGTTTGGGCAGACTAAGATACCTAGAAAGGGAGCCATTATGCTGAAGAAATTCAATGATGGTGCTGATAGGTATGTTTAGATTCCGAATTTCAATTTCGAATAAGTATATCTATACATGCATTTCATGTGTATAAGACGGAAAAAAGGATAACCCACATTGAGAAGGGTTTAAGTAAAAGATGATGTAAGCTGACTTTTTACAGAAAACATGTTTGTTGACAATTACATTTTGTGAAAGGCAGTTAACAGAGATAAACACCACAGTAGCAGTTGGAAATATATTTGCTACTCTGGCCTGACCAATCGCCTTCTCATATCTGCACAACTA
Organism: Euphorbia schlechtendalii; assembly: GCA_949673415.1. NCBI lineage: Eukaryota > Viridiplantae > Streptophyta > Magnoliopsida > Malpighiales > Euphorbiaceae > Euphorbia > Euphorbia schlechtendalii. Next base: position 8,066 of record CATIWQ010210725.1, read on the forward strand.
AAATTATCTTTTTTTTGTCATATGCTCTCTGAATTTCAAGTATCATCAATTATTTTAACTATTATGGAGAAAATAGATGTTTCGTGAATGGGGTCTGGATTGTCTGATTTTGGTCCTTTGGAAATGCTAGTCATAGCTATGACGGTTTGTTGAGAATCTGTAATTACATCAGATTCTAAGCAAGGTACTAATAGAGATGAGAGTTTCATTATGTTTCATTACATTAGCAACTCTATGTGCTACATGAAATTGCCGAACTTTGACTTGATTAAATGTCTTCTCGTACATACTGAGTTTAGTTAGTCTAGTTTTTTTTCATATGCCATCTCAACATATACAATCATTTATTGACTGTTTACTTGTTTGTAGGTTTAGATATCTTTTTGACAATTACATTTCTGTTGTTATAAGTATAAATGGAGAAAATGCATGGTTTGTGAATATGGTGTAGATTGTCTGGCTTTGGAATTGGTATGCATGTTTTGTAAATATAGTCTATTTCGATTTAGTTTATTAATGTAAAATGATACTTTTGGCAGTGTGCACGCTTATGTTGTTTTTAAAGAAGAAGTATCCGCAGAGGCTTCTCTCTCCCATAATATGGCTGTGGTAAGTTATTCTTTGCAGTTGTCTAATCAAATGTGACATTGAATAAAAGTACAGATGTACAGGCATAAACAAAAAATTGTACATACAAATTTGGGATATCCCTTTTGAATTTGTTTAAGAATCAAGTCAGGTAATGTCTCTATGTGAATATAGGTTGCTGGAAATCATATTCGTGTCGATAGGGCCTGTCCACCTCGTAAGAAATTGAAGGGTGGAGATACTCCACTCTATGACAACAAAAGAACCATTTTTGTGGGTAATCTCCCATTTGATGTGAAGGTGATAACTTTGATTTCTCTCTGTTTTCCATATCCACTTCTTTTGGGTTTGTTCTTGTACTTATGAAATCTATTTGCATGTGCTTCTGTGTTCTATCGTTGCTACAGGATGAAGAAATATATCAACTTCTTACCAGCTATAAAGATCTGGAGTCTGGCATTGAAGCTGTTCGGGTTATAAGGGATTCACACATCGGTCTTGGGAAGGGTATCGCTTATGTGTTGTTTAAAACAAGGGTATGGATAAAGTGTCAATAAGGTTTAATTTGAAGTTTTTGTTGCAAAAATTGAAGTCTTACTCAACTTAGGGTTTGCTGTTTGCTAAGATCTTAACGACTGGGGATTGTACCTCAATGCAGGAAGCTGCGAGTTTGGTGTTGAAGAAAAGAAACTTGAAGATTCGGAATAGAGAGCTGAGAGTGTCTCATGCCAGGCAAGATTCTCCTTCGACACCATCTAAACGAAGAAGTTCATTTCCAGCAGAGGCGGGTGAATCGCCCAACAAGAAAGCAAGGACTCCCAACCGAAATGGAGGCTTTAATGCCAAGGCATCCACTTCCACTTCCTACCAGGGTTTGCGAGCTAGCAAATCTGGCGTCCAAAAGAAAGTACATCAAATGCAAACCAGGGCTGTTAAGTTGAAGTCGAAATCTAAGACACGGAGTGCTGAGAAGAACAGTGGGAAAAGGCCAGCAGTTGCTGCGAGAAAGGCGAAAGCAAATTCACTTAAAGATGGCAGTGCTACTAAACAAGTTGGGCAGAAGCGCAAGTTCAGTAACCGAACCCCTGACAGTTTCAAGGCAAAGAAGAAAGCTAGAAATTCTAGATAGCCACTTAATAAAGAAATGTATTGTTGGAAAAACTGGATTATCAAGTCACTGGCTAGTGCAAATTAGTGTATTTTATACATGAAACTGTGTACTGAAATCTTTGTCCGACTATATTATAGACTGCATGCTACTTGCTAGATTACAGAAGATTCATCAAGCCTGAAAGGTGGCATTTTGTCAGGATATATTTTTTTAGTTGGTGAGCTTGAAATGTTCTGTGAGATATTTTGAAATATAGCATTTTAGAATTCACATGTTTTAGACTTGGATTCATTTCAGAACAAAAGGTTTCCTTCCACACCCTATTGGTTGAAGATAGCTTTGTTAGGCTTCAAAGCTTGTGAAATTGGCTTTTCAGGTTTAATTTTTCATGGACTTCAAAATTTGCCCATGATGAAACAAGTGTATAGCTTGTGATATTCAACATCTCATTTTTGTTCTGTGATGATTGGAGAAAAAAAGGTTATTTTTACGGAGAGTAAATAAAAACACTGAACCATGATTGCGCCATTACTACATTGCTTTAAGAAATTGGTGCAAGAAATATGAAACCTAACCATTCTAACTAGAATTTTACAATGGTTTCCCTAAATGCCCTGCACCAGAATCGTCGTAAACAAACCCTCAGATGCCATATGTTGACCTTTCTCAGATCAGTATCTTCATTCGTTGCCAGTCAGCATTTTGCACTTATTTGATACTTGCCCTGTACAAAGATGAAGGTGCCACCTGTCCACAGAAGCATCTTTCTATTTCAGTATGTGGCTATGGTTTGTTCTTGCTCATCAACGTCGGAGTGATGGACACAACCCCGATAAGGAACAGCGTTGCTACCGAGTTGAAATCATAAAGATCTCCCACCGATTGCAGTTCTCCAAGAGCTATTCCAGCCTGCACAACAACAAACAACAGAGTGCAGCCAGCTTATTTAATCATTCAATAATATAGTTATAAACAGTGAGTGTGGATGCGCCATACCTTGACAGTGACATAAGCAGCAGGAATAAGCCCAATAAAAGTAGCCATGAAGAAAATACGGTACGGTACGTCGACTATCGGTGAAGCCACATTTATAAATGTATTGGGCAAAGTTGGAGTAAGTCTCAAGAAAAGCATGTAGTTTAATAAGCTAGTTTTTCTTCTAGCCACCTGAAAACAAAAAAAATAAAATTTATCACACTTGTGTGTGGGCCAAGGGCATGGCAGAGATGAAGACCAAAGATTATTCACCTGGTGTTGGAAGAAACTGAGCTTATCAGGCCACAAAGAGAAAACGAGCGGCCGTCCAACAAGTTTTGAAAGGAAGAAACAAGAAGAAGCACCGGCAGTAGCGGTAAACACTACCAAGGCCATACCTTTGAATACTCCGAAAAGAGCTCCAGCAAGCAATGACATGAACACGGTTCCCGGAATCATAAAAGTTTGCATGAAAACATACACTACACAGTACCCTATCAACACTTGTGCGGTGTAGTCACTTGTGTAGCTCTCAAGGTGATCTCTGCAACAAACCGTATCTTACATCACACTTGTGTGTGAAGAAACTAAACTGAGTGGCAATTTCAAGAAATGTATAAATGCATAATGAACACAATTAAATGCCAGAGAAAATATCTGGATGATCACACCAGATATCATATGTTGCAACACCCTGAATCTGAATACTCAGAACCACAGCATAATTAATCCGCATACCATCTTCAATTCTTCATCCAGTTGCACAATTACATTAAATATATATTACATACAATATTCTGGCCAAATGCATTGTTTCCCCTTAACTTGGTAACAAAAGACCCCCAACTTATAAAAGGGCCATGTACCCCTCAACTTGGCAAAAACATACCACCACTTGTCAAAATCTGGTTAGTTAGGGAGTGTTTCTCAAAACTTCTCATTTTTCAACTTTTAACTTAAAAGTGGGAGATTTTAACTTATAAGTCAGACAATGAAGTGTTTCTAATATCTTTTTTTTAACTTAAAAGTTAAAAATAAGACAGAAATTAAAAGTAAGTCAGACTTACTTCTTAAAAAATTGAATTTCAAAGATGTCAGAATAAAAGTAAGTCAGACATAAGTGACTTTTTGAGAAGTTTTGAGAAACACCACCTTAGTTTGACTTTTCAAAGATGTCATTTTCTGAATATTCAAAAATTGAAGATACAGATCAAGAAATTGAATTTCAATTATTTGTGGAAACATATCAATTAGTCGAACCATTGATAAAAGAAAGAGATGCTGTATATGAATCACTTCTGAATTATATGTTTTTATTCAACTAGAAATTAACATGTGGCATTGTGGGCAAAATGGTGCACTTTTGCTAAGTTGAGGTTTGAATAGAACTATTGAAAGTTTAGAGTAACATCGGTCTTTTGTTGTCTTGTTGTCTAGTTGGGCGTTGATGTATTTGGCCTGTTATTTTCCGATGTGTAAAGTTTTGAAATGATAATTCGTGAGCAAATTCCTAGATGCACCCAATTCTATGTTACAGAACAAAAAAACAACGCATAAGTTGGATGCAGAGCATCTACAGAAAGCCCACATAGATGAATCGAAACCTTCCCATATCCAACGGACAAAAGATACCCACTTTTCCATTCACCTAAAGCAAATGGTTGACCAGGTAAAATCACCTAATTCATGTTCAAAAAGCAAAACGAAAAAATCTTGGTCCAAGGAGAATTTTTTCTCAAAATCCCCCTCTTCGGTTTAACTAATCCAGATAACCATATTAAACGTGATTGCAATCCAGAATCCAAGACCAAATAACATGATTCTCTTACACCTCGGAATCGACATTATCCAATCAAAAGAAACACGAAAGAAAATAAGCAGAAGAAACGGCAATTGAAGAAGAAGGAAACCTGAGGATTTGAAGATCCTGAAGATTACGAGGCAACTTAAGGAAGCTGTAATCCGAGGCCGGCATGGTGAGATAAACACCGAAAAGACCAAGAGAAAATCCCAAAATGACAGTGACAGCCACCGCCACCTCCCGGAGGCTTAAAGGAAAACCAGATCCCACATTAACAGTGGCGGCCGGATTGCTTGCTTCCCCTCCTGTGGTGGTTTCCATCCTCATCTCTCACAACAAGGGCTTGATTATGCAGGGATTGTGTAGAGAGAAAGAGGGGAAGGGGTGAGAGACAAGTTCCACCTTGTTTTGCTTTCAACGCACTTTTCTTTCTCTTCTTTCTTTGTCTGTTTCTTTGTTTGGTTGATGTAATTTGTGTAGGTATCTTCCTTGTAATGCACTTTAATTTACATATTTATGCATATTCCTTTTCTACTCGAATAACAATAATTATACGCAAGTTCTTTGACACAAATATTATTGTTTCATTAATTGTTTATTTATAATGGATTAAACTTTGGAGAGTTGAAGTCATAATTGGATTTACTCTCATCACAATTTAAATTCATATCAAAAGTATTGTAAAAAACTTAATAAAAAACAATTAATTTTTTATGGAATTATTTTTATTAATGTATTACTAACATTTAGTGGTTCATTTATTATACTCTTTCTGGTTCCTAATATATGTCATTTTAGATTTTTCATCAAAATCAATAATACATTTAATACACTATAAAATGACTATTTTAACCCTTTTACGTTATAATAGAATTCTCTCTCTTTTTAATTACCATCTTATAAATTAATTTACATTTAATCTCTTTCCTAATTAATGCAATGATAAATTAGAAAAATCTTGTTAAAAAGTGTATTGATATTTTAAAATGACAAATATTAGGAATTAAAATTCAAAGTTTAAAATGACAAATATTAAGAACTGGAGGGAGTAGCTTTTTGTTCACGATTGATCATTGCCCCTAGAATATGCTTTTGTTTGAATACAGTTCATTGTTCAATATACTTAATTTAATTAATTGAAGTTCATTTTACTTTTTTAGTGTATTCAAAATAATTAAGATCGGTTGGATAATATATATATATATATATATATATATATATATATATATATATTATGATAAAAATTGCTTAAAAGAATATTAAATCGATACAGTAGAATACTAATTTGATTTCATTAGTGATATAAAACATGCATATCTATGTCGTACTCGAAAGGAAACCAATAAGTTTTTTCCATGTATTTATTAACTTTTTATCGTTATATATCCAAACCGTCGATTGATTATTTAATCTAAAAATTATCTTATTTAATACCAACATATCTTTTTAATAAAATATGATTCATCTAACATGCTTAAAAGGGTTCATTTCTTTGGTGTTTTTACATTGATACCGAATCAATAATGTGTTGAGTATTTTGTGATTCATGATTTCAACATTAGAATTTTGACATCTGTGTTGAGTTTTAATTGTTTTGATTTCATTAATACACATGTCAAAATCACATTATTCAGATAAAAAAATCACATTATTGATCCATGATATTATAGAAATAAATAAAATTAAATACTACATGTATATAAATTATTTTTATATTTCACTTTTAACAGATTATAGTTTCAAACTTTCAACAAAAAATGTAGGATTAATTAAAGTGATTTATCTGAAGGGGAATTGTAATAATTTGAATGTTACTACTGGATTACTGAAACAAGGTATATGAAGTTGGAATTGTTGATGTGCCCTAGTTATAAAAACATTAGTTCATGCAGTGTCGCATTATAAAGGTAATAATCTACTACATTTATACCTTGTGCTATAATATGAGTAGAGTATCCATTGATTGATAGTCATAAATGTCCCAAGTCTGTTTTAATCATGGGAATGAATGAAACGAAAGACTTGTATGTTGGATAATTAATAGCAATGTAGTTGCTATGTCACTTGGTAAAGTAGATCATGAACATGGGCACATGTTGGAAACATGGGCACATGTTGGAAACATGGGGCTGGACCGATCCACACAGCAAAGTCACATGGTTGTATGTCATAGACAATTTGCTGAGTAGGTCTCAATTGTCCTCGGACTTGATTTCAACTTATTACGGATGTGGAATTGAGTATGCTGTAGTATATTACTAA